>ML286823.1:8458-73253 GCA_005239495.1 Nicotiana undulata | reverse complement strand
AAGAAAAAGTAAAAAAATATTATCATCCATAAATTTTTTTTTTTTTTTTTAAGTATATTTTTTTTTTTTTTTTTTTTTTTTTTTTTTTTTTTTTTTTGTCCTCAAACATGGTACAGCTGTCAGTAAAATGCCATATTTTTTATCCTTGTAGGGACAGACCTTAGCCAGCCTTGAGAAAATCCCACAATCAGCTGACCCTTTTTTGGCAAACCAAACTATTAATCGTGTGGCTAAAACGAGCAAAAGTTTCTAAGTTAATTCATATTGAGTCCCTCTCATTAAGGTACATAGCACTTATAAAGGAAATGAGTTCTTGTGCAATGAACATGCATGCGTGCCCCATTGATTTACAAGTAAATCCCATTGCGTATACTGTATTGGGTAAAATGTGTTGTGGCACGTGGCCATCCAAGAAGGAGATGCGTGGAATTCAAGATGGGGAAAACCGAAAATCGGACACAACTATTTTGTTTGTCACCTGAAGAGATAACGTTCATAAAGGTATCAAATGCTCTGCGCCCGGTAGCATTTAATAATATTCTTGGCGTTAAGAGTAGTTACATGTTACAAAGAATTTGACATTTATTATCACCGTTACATCTTCATCAATGCTCCTAATAATTGACATTAAAGAAGGGCAATACCCTAGTACCTTCTTCATAGCTATAAATAATAAGCTCAGTAATCATTGTAAAAAGAGACGTATTTTCTAGCAAAACTTATACTGTATTCTATACAAAGCTTAATACAAACTTATTTTCTTGCTTTTTTGATCTCATCATCGCTGTGCCCGGAAACCTTGTTCCCCGAACTGTCATCTCTATTGTTTCATCTATATTTCAAGGCTAAGTATTGTACATTTCTTCAATTATTGTATTATTTCAGGATCAAATTAGTTCGCTTGTCTAGAAACCACGTATAAATTCAACTGTATTGTTTTACGGGTAAACATATACAAGATTTGTAGTTTACGGATTAACTGACCTTACAGTTAAACACGTGTAAATTTTCAATGACTTTTTAAATATATATACCTGAGTCTCGGTAGAAACTTATAACGAATTCACGTGAGCCAGTAACCAACCCTCTAGATTTGCTTCTTGAACCCATCATCTCATATACACACAACTTCTTTAAAAAGATTATTACAAGTTGGAGAACCGAAAAAGAAGAAGGGGAAAAGTAGATATTGGAAGTTATTTGGTGTAGTAGTTAGTTATTGTGGGACATATTGTAATTAGTAGAAGTAAGGGGTTTTTACTATTATTTTTAGTGTTCCTATCTACTTTGTATATAGTGAGTTAGTTACAGATGTAAATGTCAGTTAGAAAATTTTCCAATTCGCTCTTCTTCTTCACGTTCACAGCTTGTTTCAGTGGCTAAGTTTTGACATGGTATCAGAGCCATGATGACTGGTTCGTGAAGCTTTCTGATTTCGCTCAACTAATTGATTACCCAATTTTAGTCGCTAAATCTTCACTTCAGATAATTTGTTGTTGTAATTTCTAAATTGAGAAAATAGCTTGCTCGGATTGGCGTGTCAATGGCGACGGAGAAGATCGATCATACACATCCGCTGTTTCTTTAACCTTCAGACACACCGGGCGTGATTCTAATTCCAATTCAGCTCACAGGTTCGGAAAACTATGGACCGTGGAGCAAATCGATGCGTCTTACCCTCAAAGGAGTCGTTCGAGTAAAATCTCCATGAGGAATTGGAAACTTGTAACGCAATAGTGCACATCTGGATTATGAACTCTGTTTCAAAGGATTTTACTTAGTGGGATCATATATGCATCAGATGAACATGCAGTTTGGGAATGTCACGATCCAAACTAACCCTGTCTTGATGGCGCCTATCGAGGTACTAGTCAAGCCGACACAATTACCAAAATAGCCGATATGTTCATTTTAAAAGAAAATCTCAAAGTTGTTCAATATAAAACCTTTAATAAAGAAATTCAAATCAAACAAAAGTATGGAAAGGAAAAAACCCAACATCGGGTTGTCACTAGTCATGAGAAACTACTACAACTGTCTGTAAACATCAAGACTAACATAGTCTGGGATTAATCAAGTACAACTAAGGGAAGATAAAGGAGAGAAAAGCAGGGTTGCGATCGCTATGCAGCTACCTAGCTAACTCCGAGAATCTGCGTCATAAATAATCAACAGCCTCAATCGTGTCCAAAAACGTCTGGATTTGCATACAAGGTGCAAGGAGTAACGTGAGTACACCAAGTCGGTAAGTAATAACAGTAAATAACGACTGAGCAGTTGTGATGAGCAGTAAAGCATATAAAGTCCACTTCATGAAATCTCAGTAAAAACACCACATGCTTTGAAATCAGTGTTTGAGTCAAATCATCTCGTTTAAAATTCAGTTTCGGTGAAAATCATTTAAAGATATTTTTCAACATTTTCAACAGAGGATCAATGCAAAGGAGAGTAGAAATGATGAAATCATAAACAACCCCTCGGGCAAAACATTACTCATATACATCCCCTCGGGCAAGCCTCACAGTCACTCGTAAACAGCCCCTCGAGCATACCTCACAATCACTCGTAACAGCCCCTCGGGCATACCTCACCATCACCCATCCCTTCCAATCACTCAGAAGTCGGCACTCGGTACTCAACACTCACACTAAGTAGGACCTGCGCTCACTGGGGGTGTGTATAGACTCCGGAGAGGCTCCTTCAGCCCAAGCGTTATATCAAGCTAAATCATGGCATAAATCACTCAGACCCTCAGCCTATATCAACATGTTGCAGCGTGCAACCCGATCCCTTAAATATCCTCACAAATCAAGCCCTCGACCTCACTCAGTCATAAACCTCTCAAGCCACTCGGGCATTTCAGTAAAAACAGGGAACTCAGCCCAAAACATCATTTATATGCATCAAAACAGAGTAATAAAACTGAGTTATGCAGTAAACAGGTATAACCATGACTGATTATAGATTTTCAATATAAAATAGTGAGAGGATAATAAGAAAATGCCCCTAAGGGTCCAAACAGCACTGGCACAAGGCCCAAACATGACATTCAGCCCAATTTTTAGAAACTCTTTCTAAAACACGTAAGTATTATATTGTTTCATTAATATATGCAACTCTACAGAGTCTACGGGACGGACCAAGTCACAATCCCCAACGGTGCACCCCCACACGACCGTCACCTAGCATGTGCGTCACCTCAAAATAGTAGTATGATATAAAATTCGGGGTTTCATACCCTCAACACTAGATTTACAATCGTTACTTACCTCAAATTGGTCAAATCTCTAACCCGCGATGCTCTTGCCTCTCGACTCGGCCTCCAAATGCTTTGAATTTATTTGAAATCAGTATATTACCATCAATATACGCTAACAGAAAGAATTCCACATGAAAAACTATTAAATTAGACCAAAATCCTGAAATCGGCTCAAACCCGGCCCCCGAACCCATGTCTCGAAACCCAATAAAATGTAAAAAACTAGAAATCCCACTCACTCACGAGTCCAACCATACCAAATTTATCAAAATCCGACCTTATTTGGTCCCTCAAATCCCCAAATCAAACTCTCCAAATTCCCAAACCCTAACCCCCCCATATTTCATCCTTAATCTCCACTAGTTACATGATTAAGCAATGGGAAATTACCATAAATGCGAGTATTAGAGCTCAAGTAACTTACCTCAATGAAACCCCCTTTGAATCCCTCTTCAAATCACTCCCAAAAGCTCCAAGACCGAATAGAAATGATGAAGAATGAACAAAAATTCGCGAAGTGTGCAATATATACCTTCTACCCAGGCTTTTCGCACCTGCGGCTTATTTCTCGCGGCTGCGGGACCGCACCTCCGTCAAGCCGTTGCACCTGCAACCTCCACTTACTCCCTACGCACGTGGGGGCTCGTAGGTGCAGCCAATCCTACGCACATGCGCTCCATTCTCAGCTTTCCAAATTCCGCATTTGCGATTTACCTCCGCGCCTGCGACCCTCACACTTGCCGATCCCCTTCCGTAGGTGCGGAAACACCAAAAAAGCTCACACAAACAGATTTTTCAGCAGCTCAGAACACCAAAACCAATCCGCCAATTATCCGAAACACACCCGAGGCCCTCGGAACCTCAACTAATAATACCAACGATTCACATATCAATATACAAACTTAGTCGAGCCTTCGGAACACCTAAAACAACATCAACACCAAATTAACCTTGGATTCAAGAACTTCTAAACTTCCAAATTCCGCAAACGATGCTGAAACTTACCAAACCACGTCCGAATAACCTCAGTTTTATACATATGTCACAGATGACACTACGAACCTACTCCAACTTCCGAAATCCCATTCCGACCGTGATATCAAATTTTCCACTGCCGACCAAAAATTGCCAAATTTCCAATTTCGCCAATTCAAGCATAATTCTACCACGGACCTCTAAATTACATTTCAGACATGCCTCTAATTCCAGAATCACCTAAATGAGCTAACCGAACCATAAAAATCCTAATCCGAGATCAATTATTCAACAGTCAAAACTTGGTCAAACCTTTCAGATTTATAACTTTTAGCTATGAATCATTCCTCCATATCAATTCCGAATAACCTAAGAACCAAAATCGACGATTCATGTAAGTCATAATACATCATGCATGGCTACTCATGCCTTGAAACAACTGAGTGAAGTAAAAAATACTCAAAACGACCGATCGTATCATTACAGGGAAGACCTACATGGGCGATTTGATAAGGTGAATCGAGTGCGTGTTTTTCAATTGCACAGAGAAATTTCACGATTATCGCAAGGGTCGGATGCTGTAGTTGTGTATTTTACCAAGTTAAAGGAACTGTGGGCAGAAAATGATGTATTGGCACCGTCGCCGAACTGCAGTTGTCCAAAATCCAAAGTGCATATGACCTTTTTGCAGCAACAAAGGGTTATGCAATTCCTAGATGGACTAAATGACACATATGATCAGGCTCGCAGGAAAATATTGATGATAACTAGTGAGCCAACCCTTAATCAGGCATATGCACTGATAATACATGAAGAGAGTCAACAATGCTCAGGAGGTGGAGTCATGGGTCAAAAGGCTGATCCATTAGATATGCAAGCATGGAGATGTCAAGGTTTCCGAGGAAGGAGACAATATATACAATGTGAACATTGCCGCATGAGAGGGCATACAAAGTTAAATTGCTACAGGATCATTGGATATCCTGAAGAATTCAACGGAAGGAAAAGGATTTCAACCTAAAAGAGTGTTTACTACAGCAAATCATGTAGAAGGATTTGTGACTCGGAGTCACAAGGAGCATCACAATCTAAGGAATATTAATTCTTCCCAGAAGCACAATACCAGCAAACCCTAGGCTTCCTCATCAAAGATTCACCACCCAATGACATTCATACTGATAATCAAGCAACTGCTATAATTACTGCATTATCTTCTAGTGTGCATGTTTCAAACAAAAAATGATTATTGGATTGTAGATTCAGGAGAAACAGATCACATATCATCTACTTTAGTCTTAATGAGTGATGTAAGAAGAGTAGATGACAGGGCACATGATCATGTAACACTGCCAAATGGTGTTAGTACAAAGATTGAACATGTTGGGGAGTTCATATATGCCAGCTGTTGATTAACTGTAGAATGTACTACATGTTCCCGATTTCAAATTTAATCTGATGTTAGTGTCCAAGCTAACTAGAGATCTGAGATGTGCTGCCACCTTTTTACCCGAACTCTGTGTGTTTCAGGACCTCTACAATGGCAGGGTGAAGGGGATTAGTAAGGAAGATGAAGGTTTGTATGTGTTGAAATGAAAAGGAGTCAGCCTTCTAGCAGCTCATGTTGATGTGAAAGGTTCAATTGGTGAAACAACATGTTTGTGGAATGAAATATTAGGTCATGCTTATGTTCCTGTTATACAACATGTTTCTTTTTTGCAAAATAAAGTAGATAGTGATATGCAAAACAAATGTTCTATTTTCCCTCTAGCTAAATAATCTAGACTGAGTTTTCCTGATAGTGAAAAAAGGAGTACTAGGGCATTTTAATTAGTTCACATCGATGTATGGGAGCCATATAAGAAGAGTATTCATGATAGGAAGCACTATTTTCTTACAGTTGTAGATGATTTCTCCAAGGCTACTTGGATTTTTTTGATGTAGTTTAAGAATGGAACTATCATTTTCTTGAAACAGTTTGTTTGCATGGTTAAAACACAGTTTGACACGTTTGTTAAGGTGTTGAGAACAGACAATGGAAATGAGTTTTTCAACAAACAACGAAATGAACTCCTATTATCACAAGGCATTATTCATCAAAGTAGTTGTGTATATACACCTCAGCAGAATGGGGTAGCTGAAAGGAAACATAGACATATATTGAACATTTCCAGGGCATTGAAATTCCAAAGCCATTTTTCAGATATATTTTGGGGGGAGTGTGTACAAACTGCTATGTACATAATAAACAGGTTACCTACTAGGATCTTAAATGGAAAGAGTCCCTATGCAATGTTGTATGGTTGAGAGCCTTCAATAACTCATCTAAGAGTATTCATATGCTTATGTTATGCCACTAATCTGGTGTTGGAAGATAAGTTTGCTGCTAAAGCAAGAAGGGTTGTTTATATGGGGTATTCAACTACTCAGTAAGGTTATAGATTATATAATCTAACCATAAAACCTTCTTCATTAGCAGGGATGTATCTTTTAGGGAACATGAGTTTCTATTAAGAAGATACAACAAACATCATTCATTCATATTAAATGGTTTTGGTGCCAATTTTTTGAAAACCGAATTGGAGGTTTCAAAAGGTACATTCCCAAAAGTGCATAGTCCTGAGGGGCCATCCCAAACTCCTGATCCAGTAGAAGTAACAAATATCAATTTACCAGTAGAGGGAGGTTACAATATGGATCAAGATATTGCACCACTAGTGGAAGGATTTGATGAACCATTAGTGCCAACTCCTAATACAATCCAGGAGAAAGAGATACTTATTGCTCCTCAAGCACCTGAACCTCTAGATACACATGATGCACTGAACACTGCTGAAGACATGTCTATTGATGAACCTATTCAAGGTGTACAAGATTTGCCTATCAATGATGCTCAAAATGTGCAAGGTGTGCCTCTTGCTCAGCCTAGTTCCAATGCACCAACTAGACAGTCACTCAGAGTTAAAGCTCCACCTATATGGCAAAGGGACTATGTAGTGCGGCCATAGAAATCCTCAAAGTGAAATTATCTAATCTCAAATTTTCTTTCTTATGAGAAGATGTCACCAAGGTATAGAAGTTAAGTATCAATTTTTTTCAGTTTTGAAAGAACCTCATAACTTCAAGGAAGTTATAAATGATGAGAGATGGATCACAACCATGAAACAAGAGGTACAAACAGTAGAAGAGAATAATATTTGGGAGGTTGTAGACTTACGACCAGGGAAAACTCCTATTGGGTCCAAGTGGGTATAAATATAAAGTATCAAGCTAATGGAGAAGTAGAAAGATTCAAGGCACGACTAGTGACTAAGGGGTATAATCAACAAAAGGGATTAGACTATCATGAGACCTTCTCACCAGTTGCAAAGATGGTGACAGTCAGATTTGTGATAGCCCTTGCAGCCTCAAAGGATTGGTCCTTATACCAAATGGATGTTTTTAATGCTTTTCTTCAAGGAGATTTCTTTGAAGAAGTCTACATGGATTTGCCACAGGGCTTCCAAAGGTAGGGGGAGCAGAAAGTGTGTAAATTGCTTAAATCCATATATGGTCTCAAATAAGCATCAAGGCAATGGAATTTAAAGCTCCCAGAAGCTTTGGTGGGAGCAGGTTTTATACAAAGTACTTATGATTATTCTATGTTCACCAAGATGTCAGACAATAATATTGTCATCATCCTCATCTATGTTGACGATTTGCTATTGACTGGAAGCAATAAGGACATGATAAATGAAGCAAAGGCAGCTCTGCATCAGCAATTCAAACTCAAAGGCTTGGAAGAATTGAGGTATTTATTGGGTATTAAGGTATTGAGATCTAAGCATGTGATAATACTCAACCAAAGAAAATATACCTTAGAGCTTATCTCTGAGTTGGGCTTAAGTGGTGCCAAACCAGCTTTAACACCACTTGAAGTCAAGCAGAAGCTCACCACAGTTGAGTATGACAAAGCTGCGGAGTAGAGGATGAAGATCCCTTAGTAGATGCAAATAGCTATCAAAATTTAATAAGGAAAATTCTGTATCTGACAGTTACTCGACCAGATATCAGTTATGCAGTACAGACATTAAGTCAATTTATGCAACTGCCTAAGAAGTCACATATTGATGTTGCAATTAGAGTGGACAGGTACTTGAAATCTACACCAGGATTGGGAGTACTCTTGAAGCGAGGGCCTGTTAATACACTAACAACCTTTTGTGATTCTGACTAGGCAACCTGTCCAATGACAAGGAGGTCTTTTAGTGGCTATACAGTTAAATTTGGTGAGTCCTTTATTTCATGGAAATCAAAGAAACAACACACTGTCTCCCGAAGCAGTGCTGAAGCAGAGTATCGCAGCATGACTTCAGCAATTACAGAATTAGTGTGGTTATTGGGTCTGTTCTCAGAGTTGAGAGTGTCCATTCTTAAACATGTGACATTATTCTGTAATAGTAAAGCAGCAATGCAAATAGTTGCGAATCTAATCTTCCATGAACGGACCAAGCATATCGAGATAGACTGTCATTTTGTTCGAGAACGTATTAAAGAAGGTCTTTTAACTACTCATTATGTTTCCACCAAAGAGCAACAAGCAGACCTTTTCACCAAATGATTGACATCTTTACAACATCGTTTTTTGTTAAGCAAGCTGTGAGTGTTGAATATTCTCCACCCTCCAACTTTAGGGGGAGTATTGGAAGTTATTAGGTGTAGTAGTAAGTTATTGTGGGTCATATTGTAATTACTAGAAGTAAGAGGTATTTACTATTATTTTTCGTCTTCCTAATTACTTTGTATATAGTGAGTTAGTTAGGGCTGTAAATGTCAGTTAGAAAACTTTTCAATTCTCTCTTCTTCTTCTTCTTCACGTTCACAGCTTGTTTCAATGGCTAAGTTTTGACAGTAGACAATTAAAATTCATAAGAACACTCCTAGATTATATGTTCAGTCCCTCTGCTTATCGTAGCATTCAACTTTTCTCGTTCCGTCATATCTTTTCATGAACAATGGTCCCATGAGTTTCAAAGGTGAATAGGATACCCTCAATAGTAAGAAAGAAAGTATCAAATGCTCTCATCTATCAATATCCCCTACAAGAGGTCCCATATATCCTAGCAATTATTATGAACAAAGTGATTTTCAAAGTAATTAACAACTGCCCATTGGCATGGACTTAGATCATCCAATTAAGTTCAAAGTATCTATCAACTCAAAGTCTTATTCACTCTCACATATATTAATATATTGGTCCAACGTACCATAAATAAATGATGGATTCTTTGTCTCTCAGAGTTCAAGTTCAATTGCCATAGACTTCAAACACGGGGTTTGTGTGGGAGCTTTCAACGTTCAGCTAAGGGCCAATCTGTGTTGAATGTTTGCTCTGTTTAGAGGGAAATCAACACAGTGTAGCCTATCCCAAAAATAATAGCCTTTATTAATATATAATATATGTTTATATACATATAATCAATGTATATTTTTGTTTATGTATTTAGTAGTGGCAGTCCTTTTCTTGGACCGATCAAATCAAATGTGTTAAAAGCCCAACTTTTATATGACTTAGACAATCATAACTTGAGGAGCTAACGTTTATCGTTAAGTTAGACATAAACTTGCCCACTGATATCACTGAAGGACAACTTTCGTTTGCTAGCGTTATGGTCAGATTCGACAATTAATACCCTAAGAATATTAGAACATTTTGGTAAAGAGTATCTTATCCTTTTTAGTAGAACTTCATTGGCAGAAATTTGGATAATTAATTAGTTGGGCTAGTGATAAGTTCCAGATTTCGAATGCGCGAAGCAAGAAGCAGAGAGAGAGGTAAAGAGCCTGTGTTGTGTGTTCACGTTTTTACAGTATAAGAAAACAACTTGAACTTGAGTTAGGGTTATAAGTACAAGCGACTATGATTTTCATGTGATATTGTTTCCTATTAATTAATTATTAACTTTCCACCACTATGTTTACATTTTTCTCACTACATTTACCATATATACGAAAGTAATTATCTGTATATATGTTAGAAATGGATTTAAGTAACAATTTACAATATGAAAAAAGTGGAACAGTTAGTAAAATATTCTCAGATATTCCATTTTACCACATATATAGTTCCCTCATTTAGGGTATTGTTAATTCTTCTTTGTTTACTTTTCTCAATTCCAATTTCGCAATGTTAGTCTAGGTTAGCTTGAATGAGACACTTGAAATAAATGGTTGTTGCACTCCAGCAATCTTGTCTGGGCAATATCTTTTGTTCAATAAAGCAAAGAAGATAAAGAGAATATCAACATATGATTAACTTTATTCCTCTAGTTGGACACCAGAATTAGTGAAAGAACTTCCACTTTGAAAAGCAAATATATACGCTGCGTCGTTGTCCAATTGTTATATAGAAGAAAAGGGAAGTACCAAACACAAAATAAGTGGTTATAATTAATTACTATATACAAATTGGTCTTCTTTTTTTAATATTCTTTTGTTTGTAAATCAAATGTTCAGGTCAATCTTAACAACCTCTCGCTTAATTATTTCTCTTCAGAAACCTCATCGGAAGGATATTTCTAGTGGCGCAGTAATTCTTCCATACCAACTTAGCTGTCCGGCACTGTTATTGGCATAACAATTGGTGCACCAAAGTTTGCCCAACTCAATCCTCTTGTACTAGGGTTGGCTTCTCATAAGTCTCCCTTTAACACCAAAGCTAAAGGAACTTAATTAATTGTCTCACACAACATTCTAAATCCAACTCACGTACCACTTGAATCGACAAATAATTTTTTCTTGGATAGAATGAATAGAAAAGGGCTGTATGGGTTGTAGTTGCAAGAATTTGTTTTTTCCCCAAGAAATCCTTTTCTTCAATATCATGATTGGGTCGACCAGGCCAGAAGAGTGAATAGGAGAAAGACGTTTGCATCGATTGAACAATTTGTTGTGGCTCACCTATGATCTTCGGAAAGAACAAAAAAATTAAGGAAGATATCGATAAGATTCGTATTATTACCATGTTTGTTATGAATTATAAAATTAGGAAGAAGAAAGCGATTAATTTGTCGCACAATAGGGCTAAACTTAGCTGATATGAGCTTCGCAGGCATAAGACCAGTTTTAAACTCACATAAAGGTGGAGAGTTCAAGTAAATTACAATCAGTGTAAAAGTAATTTAATTATATATGATGACTCCTTTGAATACTATATAGAGTAGAATGAATACAACGAATTCTGATCCCAACTGATTTTAAATTAAGAATTTATTAAATATACAATATAAAGTGTATACGGTTAAAACCGAGCCCACCCGATTATGATATTTGATAGAGGCCAGGAAGTTATATCGATGGTCGATCTCGCAACAGAACAGACTAAATCGCGAGGACAAGGTATCGAGTTCGGAATCGAGGCACCTATCGAGATCGAGGCTAATAGTGATCGAAGCCGAGTGAGACAGAGCTTGAGTAAGGTCGAATATGGCACAATAACAGAAAGGCGAGACATCCGTAACTGGCCGACGATCACGGCGTAAATCTCAGAAAGGATCAAATCAGAACTGATTAATTAGCCAATCATAGGATTTCATTCTGTAACTAGAGTTATACCATAAGTAGAATTCATTTACTATATAAAGGGGGTACTAATCATTTGTAAGACATCATTGACAGGTATCAAAGGAATATAATTATTTTTTTCGCTTATATTCTTGTTCATCAGCTTGTTATATTTTTATTAAACTGCTTTTGCGCCAATCAGTTCGAGGGTACTCTAACTCGAGGGCTGAGTTCCATTCAAACACTGGTTTGCTTTATTTTACTGTTGATTACTATCATTAATCTTCATATTTATCAGTTCGTGTTAAGTGAAATCATGTATCCTTAAAACCACATTATAAGTTTAATTGTTATCCAATTTTAAGGGTAAACAGTTTGGTGCCCACCGTGGGGCTAAGGATAATAGTGATTGCTTAATACTGATTCTGATAACATAAACTGCTTTACGCTTATTCTCGTAAGGGTTTTTGTTTTGAGGATAAAACATATCAAACTCACAAACAACACCCACTCATGGTGACAACGGCCTCGGATTTCACGGGGATCGAAAAACGACAATATAGCTGCCCCAGGGATTGAGGTGCTATAGGCTGATCACGAGGGAGTACTAATTGCAAATCTCGTCGACGTCAGTTCACATATCGCCCTAAATGCAAATTTGGGCGCTGATCCCGAAGGTAGCATACGCAGGAAAGGTCGATCTGGTGGTCGAGGTACGCAGGGCGGAGGAGACGGTGGAGTCATCCTCCAATTGATATTCGAGATGCTACAGGATCAACAAGTCGCTATAGCACAACTACAAAATCAGTACCGTGCACCAAGTGAGGTCGAATCTGAGCCTCCACCAGAAGTTGTTCACAGGGCTGAGCTTGTATCGGAGAGATCGAACGCCAATGAATCGGGGACTGACCCCGCCATTATGAAAATACTCGAGGAACTCACTAAGCGAATTGAATCAGGAGAAAAGAAAATCGAGGCAAACGACAAAAAGGTAGAAACATACAACTCCCGGGTTGACCATATTACGGGGGTGCCACCGATTTGAAAGGTATGGACTCGAAGAAGTTCGTGCAGCAGCCGTTCCCCCAAGTGCGGCTTCGAAGCCTATTCCGAAGAAATTCCGCATGCCGAAAATCCCCAAGTACAATTGAACCATCGATCCTAATGAGCATGTAACCTCTTATACATGCGCAGTAAAAGGGAATGACTTAGAAGATGATGAGATCGAATCTATTCTACTGAAGAAATTTGGAGAAACTTTGTTGAAAGGGGAAATGATATGGTATCACAATCTGCCACCTAATTCCATTGATTCATTCGCCATGCTTGAGGATTCCTTCATGAAGGCGCATCCCGAAGAATAAAAGTTGCGATTAGGAAGTCAGACCTTTTTAAAGTGAAACATAAGGACAACGAAATGTTAAGGGAATTCGTATCTAGGTTCTAGATGGAACGCATGGACCTACCGCCGGTCACAGATGGTTGGTCCATTCAGGCGTTCACCCAAGGTGTGAACGAACGGAGTTCGGTAGCATCACGACAACTAAAGCAAAATTTAATTGAATATCCAGCAGCAACCTGGGCCGATGTGCATAATCGGTACCAGTCAAAGATCAGGGTCGAGGATGATCAATTGGGGACCCCTTTCGGTTCTCTCTATCCAAATTGGCCCGTTGGCAGAGTTCAAAGGGACATCGATAGAGAACCCCGATCAAATAGATATCGGTATCAACCATACAACGCAGATCATAGGAACAACGGCCCAGGACGCAATTTCGTTCGAAATGAACGAAGGAATGACCGAAGATAGAGCTCTCGAGGGCTCATGAGAAAAAGTGGTTTCGACAAACATGTCGATCTCACAGAAGCACCACGATTATCAGAATACAACTTCAGCATCGACGCATCAAGCATTGTGTCAGCCATTGGAAGAATCAAAGATACTATATGGCCCCGACCCCTACAGACCGATCCATCCCAAAGAAACCCCAACCAAATATTCAAATACCATGGTACCCATGGTCTTAGAATCAAAGACTGCAGGCAGCTGAGAGAGGAGATGGTTCGTCTATTAAATGAGGGGCACCTTCGAGAATTCTTGAGTGACCGAGCTAAAAATCACTTCAGAGACAGGGATACAAACAGGAAAAATGAACAGGAAGAACCACAACATGTGATACATATGATCGTTGGTGGGGTCGACATACCACAAGGGCCCGTGTTCAAACGCACCAAGGTATTGATCACTAGGGAGAAACAGACTCGTGACTATGTACCAGAAGGCACCTTGTCGTTCAATGACGATGAAGCAGAGGGGATCTCACAACCCCACAATAATGCATTAGTAATCTCTATCCTTATGAATAAAATTCAGGTTAAACGTTTTTTAATTGATTTATGGAGCTCAACCAATATTATTCGATGGAGGGTCGTGGGCAGCTCGGTCTACAGGACCAGATCGTGCCCACAGCTAGGGTTCTCAATGGCTTCAACATGGCAAGTGAAACAACTAAAGGCGAAATCATCTTGCCATAAATGTAGCTGGGACTATTCCAGAAACCAAGTTCCATGTGATCGAGGGCGATATGAGGTACAACGCGCTGCTCGGAAGACCCTGGATTCACAACATGAGGGAAGTTCCTTCAACTCTTTACCAAATGCTGAAATTTCTGACACCAGATGGGGTAAAAATAGTGTACGGGGAACAACATGCTGCCAAAGAGATGTTCGTGGTTGATAAATTAATATCGGTATCAGTGCTTCCATCAGCAAAGGAGTCGGATCCAAAAGAGAAAAATGAGGTTAAATAGCAACCATATGCACCAGCCTCGACTCAGTCGGAGAAGCAGGGAACGAATGAGGACGATGACTACTTGATCCCTTGACTGGAGCAAGTCATATTGATCGAGTACATGCCTGAGTGAATTTCATATATGGGCGCGGGGTTAACCCCCGAGCTCAGGGAAAAACTCATTAAATTTCTTATCCATAATATGGATTGTTTTTATTGGTCCCACCTAGATATGACAGGGATCCCGCCGGAGGTCACTACACATTAATTAAGCTTAGACCCGAAGTTCTTCCCCATAAAACAAAAGAGAAGGCCACAATCTGAGGTAAAACATGCATTCATCAAGGAGGAGGTAACCAAACTTCTCAAAATAGGATCCATTCGGGAAGTAAAATATCTCGAATGGTTAACAAATGTAGTTTTAGTCCTGAAAAAAGGGGGGGGGGGATTAGAATGCGAGTAGACTATAAAGATTTAAACAAAGCATGTCCTAAAGACTCTTTTTTTTCTTCCGAATATCGATCACATAATCGATGCCACGGCCGGCCACGAGATACTTAGTTTTCTCGATGCTTACTCTAGGTAAAATCAAATACAAATGAACCCGGAGGATCGATAAAAGACTTCGTTCATCACTAAGTCTGACACCTATTGTTATAATGTAATGTCGTTTGGACTAAAAAAATGTTCTACTTACCAACGCCTAGTAAATCGAATGTTCGAACAACAAATAGATAAATCAATGGAGGTCTATATTGACGATATGCTAGATAGGTCCCTGCGAGCAGAGGACCATTTGAAACATTTGAATGAGACCTTCAATATACTAAGGAAGTACAACATGAAACTCAACCCGGAGAAATGTGTATTCGGGGTCGATTCGGGAAAGTTCCTCGACTTTATGGTATCAAATTGAGGGATCGAGATCAACCTTGATAAAATCAAGGAAATCGAAGACGTCACAGCCGTGGACAATGTTAAAGTTGTACAAAGATTAACGGGGCGCATAGTTGCCCTAGGCCGATTCATCTCGAGATCTTCAGATAGAAGCCATCGGTTCTTCTCGCTTCTCAAAAAGAAGAACTATTTTGTATGGATCCCGGAATGCCAACAAGCATTAGAAGAATTAAAACGGTACCTATCGAGCTCGCCACTACTTCATACTCCGAAAGCGGACGAGCAACTCTATTTATACTTAGCAGTCTCAGAAGTCGCGGTAAGTGGGGTCCTAGTTCGGAAAGAGCAAGGTATGTAATTTCCTGTCTACTATGTTAGTCGAACTTTAGGTGAGGCCGAGAAACGGTACCCACACATAGAAATATTGGCGCTTCTCCTAATAAGCGCCTCTAGGAAATTAAAACCATATTTTCAATGTCACTGATCTGTGTGGTGACTACTTATCCTCTTAGCGATATTTTTCATAAGCCCGTACTCTCGGGCCGATTGGCAAAATGGGCCGTCGAGATCAATGGGTACGATATTGAGTATCAACCCCGACGACCATCAAATTTAGCAAACTTCGTGGCCGACTTTACGCCAACCCTCGTACCGTGGTCGAAAAGGAACTATTATTAAAATCGGGTACATCATTGGGGGTATGGACTCTCTTCACAGACGGCGCCTCGAACGTGAAGGGGTCTGTGCTAGGCATCGTTTTGAGGCCGCCCACAGGTAATACAATTAGACAGTCTATCAAAACTTCCAAGTTAACTAACAATGAGGCCGAGTATGAGGCCATGATTGCAGGTCTCGAGTTAGCTAAGAGTTTGGGAGTAGAGGTCATAGAGGCCAAATGTGACTCCCTACTTGTGGTAAACTAAGTCAACTGAACCTTCGAGGTTCGAGAAGATCGAATGCATAGGTACTTGGACAAACTACAGGTGAAACTACATCGGTTTAAAGAATGGACCCTACAAAATGTACCTCGAGAACAAAACAATGAGGCCGATGCCCTTGCAAACTTGGGGTCATCGGTCGAAGACTACGAAGTTAGCTCGGGGACTTTTGTACAACTTTCAAGGTTGGTAATCGAAGAAGGCCACGTCGAAATAAACTCCACAAGTCAACCTGGTATTGGAGGAATAATTATATTGAGTACCTAAAAATGGGAAGCTTTCATCGGATCCTAAGGAATCGCGGACTCTACGTACGAAGGACGCACGTTTCACATTGGATGAAGATGGAACACTATATAGAAGGATGTTCTATGGACCGTTGGCAATATGTTTGGGTCCCGGAGACACCGACTACGTCCTATAGGAAATTCACAAGGGCACTTATGGGAATCATTCTGGTGCCAAATCATTGATTCACAAAGTCATCAGGGCAGGATACTATTGGGACAATATGGAAAAAGATACTAAAGAATGTTTACGAAAGTGTGACAAATGCCAAAGATATGCTCCAATGATCCACCAACCCAGAGAGAAACTCCATTCAGTCCTATTCCCATGGCCGTTCATGAAATGGGGAATGGATATCGTCGGCCCTCTACCATCGGCCCCAGGTAAAGCTAAATTTATTTTGTTTATGACTAGATATTTCTATAAGTGGGTTGAAGCGCAAGCTTTTGAGAAAGTCAGAGAAAAAGAATTCATAGACTTCATCTGGGACCATATTATATGCCGATTTGGGATGCCTGCCGATATCGTATGAGACAATGGAAAATAATTCGTTGGCAGAAAAGTGACAAAATTTCTCAAAGATCAAAAAATAAAAAGGATCCTGTCAACGCCATATCATCCTAGTGGGAACGGACAAGCCGAATCGACAAACAAGACCATTACTCAAAATCTAAAGAAAAGATTGAATGACGCTAAGGGAAAATGGAGAGAAATATTGCCCGAGGTCCTTTGGGCGTATCGAACAACGTCAAAATCCAATACGGAGGCAACACCATTCTCTTTAGTATATGGCGCCGAAGCTCCGATCCTGGTTGAAGTCGGGGAATGTAGCGTCAGGTTTCGATATGCAACGGAAGAATCAAATCATGAGGCTACGAATACAAGCCTCGAATTGCTAAATGAAAAACGGGAAGCCTCCCTCGTTCGAATGGCCGCACAGAAGCAGCGGATCAAAAGGTACTACAACCAAAGAGGCAATCTTCGACACTTTAAAATCGGGGACTTGGTTATGAGAAAGGTCACCCTCAATACTCGAGACCTAAATGAAGGAAATCTTGGACCGAACTGGGAGGGACCGTATCAGGTCCTCGATATCATTGGAAAGGGATCTTACAAACTTGGCACGATGAACGACGAACAATTACCAAACAATTTGAACGTATCTCTCCTCAAACGATATTACTGTTAAGGTACGACCTTTCTCCATTTTCATTTGCATTTTATACTAACCAACTGCAGGTGTTCGATTGAAGACATCGAAGGATTCTCCAAAGAAGAAGTCCTTAGGTCTGAAAGCACGCGTTGCACTCTTTTTCCCTTAGACCAGTTTTTTTTCCCAAATGGGTTTTTCCGGCGAGATTTTTAACGAGGAAATCATTGTTCGTGCTAACTTAGAGCAATTCAACAGTATCCGAGGATTCTTTACAATCAACCTCGAATATTGGGGGGCATCACCCTCGGATGTTTACAAGGGAAATACTTCGTGTCAACAGGGTCTCGATAGGTAAATTTAGTAAAGGGCCAAACAGTCGAATGAACCGTGTCCATGTAGATTATTTGAGCCCTAATGGCAAAACATGTACGCATGTATAATCTATTGAAAGAAGTATTTTTCTTTACCAGATGTTCCATGCCTTAGAAAAATTTATACTTTACAATTTTATACTTATGATCTATTATGGAAAATGGCTTAAGGGCCGACCACAACTGAAGTTCAAACAACTTATCCTACTCGGGTACTGCCGCTCAAAAAATCGACATGATCGAATTACTAAACATCGATATTGTAAGACCTAAAAAGGCAATCCTCGATTTTTAGGCCACAACCACCCCACTCGGGGACTGACACTTCGAACAAGTTCATATTATAACTGGAAAACAAACCTAAGGGGAAAATCCTAAACTAAATGTTATGACCAAATTAACACGGTTCGGAGACGTCCGAATTCCGTTATAAAATAGGACTTTGAATACTTTTATAAACCGGTTAAAAAGGCTACCCTCAGCAAAATGACAAAAGGGTTTCGAAAACGTCAACCCTCAAAAAACCCTAAGGGGTATCGAATTGTTCGAACCCTTGAACAATTTTGTGCTAAATCATAAAAAAGCAAAGGGTTTCGATAACACCAACCCTCAAAAAACCTAATGGGTATAGGTTTATCTTGTGCTAAGGCATGGAGAATTTTATATGATTAACTTTTAAGACGAAAAGGGAAAAAAGCCATTCTTTTGAGGCCATATCGGCCCAATTCAAGATCCTAAGGCTCATTTTATTTTCTGGGTTCGAGGAATCATCCTCACTCAACTAAGACCTAAGGGTCATCCTATTTTGAGTTCTAGAGAGTACTCACTCGACTATAAAAACTACATTAGTCCAACTTTGATCGAGTTGCCTAAGCTTCGAACTTACAAACAAAATTTTCGTAAGGCATAAGTGAATCAAAATTTTCATAAGGCATAAGCGAATCAGAATTTTTCACAAGGCAAAAGTAGAGATAAAGACAAAACAGAGAAAACATAAATGTTTTATACATATGAAGATATTTACAAAGGACCGGTCAGGTACTACAAGAAAAATTAAAAGAGAAAAATTCTAAGATTCCTAATTTCCTCAAGGGCAGCTACTTCTCCATCGGGGTTTTCCCCATCCTCGGACCCGCTCTTGCTTCCATCATCATCATCGGAGGAGGCTAGTGCCCAAGCATCATCTTCGTGCTCTTTGGCCTTCTGAATCTTATCAGTAAGATCAAAACCCCGAGCATGGATCTCCTCGAGGGTTTCTCTCCGAGATTGGCACTTGGCGAGTTCGGTAGCCCACTGTGCCCGAGTTTGGGCGATCTCGACAGCTTATCTTGCTTAGGATTGAGCAGCCTCAGCATCAGACCAATAAACGACCACGATTGCCTCCGCCTCGACCTTAGCCTTCTCAGTCTCCAATTTGGCCTTTGTAAGTTCAGCGTCCAGCTGAGCCTCGAGCTCCTCTATCTTATTGGCCTGTGCCAAACATTTCTCCTTCATGCTCTGAAGCTAATTTTCGGTTGATGACAACTGGGCTCTAGCATCCTCTTTCTCCGAGGCGAGGCGGTCCATATTTTCTTTCCACCCCAAGGTCTCCGCCTTCATCATGTTGACCTCCTCACGAAACTGCTCATGCTCTCGACCTTCTGTTGCAGCTGTGAGATTGAAATGTTAGCCACCATTCCCGAATCAAGCCCATGAACTTTTAATATTGTCCTTATATGCTTGATCAGGTCGTTCTGATCCTTGTGAGCCTTAGCCAATTCGGTTCGGAGGTCCTTGATCTCCTCATCTCTTTTGCCCGCAGAGAAGTTTGAGGGCATTCCTTTCCTCTGAAAACCCTTGAAGGTCGGCCCTCACATCGGCCCAACTCAACTCGGGATTTGGATAACTCTTCCCGGTGGAGTGCCAGGCCTATACGGAAAGAAGAAAAGAATTCGGATACGAAAAGAAGAAATAAACGTAAAGTATGAAATCAACAAAGGGAATTAAGACTTACCCGATCAAGGATTTGTTGAGTCTCATCAAAGAGACTCGATGCTTCACTAAGGTCAGAAACATCTTCGACCCCAATAAAATAACCTCGGAAAGGGTCCTCCCCTCCGAGGGCTCCGTCTACCTCGGGGGTCTTCATAGCTTGGGCCTCCCGAATTGCCCCCTCGGAAAGTGCTGGAAAAGTTGGAGAATCTCCAATTTCAATTGCCCCAGTGGGACTCTTGGGGCATTCTCTTCAATTCGAAAGACCTCAAAGTTGGCCCCTTCAGACGTACCCACCGTATGCTCATTTCGGTGGGAGGCGTCTTCGATCTCCGATGACTCGGGGACTTTGCTCGAGTCCTTTTCCAAAAAACCCTCAGCTCAAAGCGGGATCTCATCAACCATCACCGATTCAGCGGCCTTTGGAGCCTCGATGGTCTTCTTCACTCGGGCCACCAGTACGGAGCCGTCTTCTTCTTTTTGTTCTTCCTCCCTCAGCCGCTGAAGTACATTCGCAGGAAGGGAAGCAATATTTGTCTTCGGCTTATGAACAAGGATTTTCTTGGGCTTTGGGACCCCGAAGGTCATGATCCTTTTACTATTATTATCCTTCGTCTGTTTCAGGACTGGGGCCGAAGTCTCCTCCTTGCCAGACGGGGGCCTCATGATCGCATCTTTGCCCAGGCCTACACGCGAGAAAATTGAGTAAGTATAAGAAGGATATCTTGATCAAATCATTATATATATATGAAAAATGAGGCTTACCAATGATTCTTGTCCTCCCATCGGCCTTTTGCTAAATCGCGACAACAACGCTCGGAATACGTGGAGGTCGAGGCTAGGTTCCGAACCTAGCTCTCGAGGTTAGGAATCACATTGGGCATCCAAGAAACCACTACATCATGGAAAAAGACATCAATGAGAAAAGGCAAAGGAATAAAATAATACATGGAAGCTTACAGTGAGATGATACTTACGTTTTATGTTTCATTTCTTAGGAAATGGCATATTCTCTGTCGGGATCAGGTCGGAAGTCCTCACTCAAACAAACCTACCCATCCATCTTTGATCTTTGTCCTCATCTATGCTCGAGAACAGCACCTTGGTAGCTCAACGCTGGAGTTTTATCAGCCCGCCTCGATAAATACGGGGGTTGTACAATCTAATGAGGTGGTCGAGGGTGAAATACATCCCCTCGACTTTGCTTGCAAAGAACCGGAGCAGGATGAAAATTCGCCAAAAGGAGGGATGGATTTGGCCCAAGGTTATCTGGTACTAACGACATAAATCGATGATGACTGGGTCGAGGGGGATCAGCGTGAAAGGGTAAGTGTAAACACTCAGAAACCCTTCCACGTGGGTGGTGATATTTTCTTCGGGGGTTGGAATCACCACCTCTTTGTCTTCCCAATTACAGTCTCTCTTTAACTGCTTGAGAAAGGTCTCAGTTATCGAGCATATGTACCTTGACATTGGCTCGCATCGACCAGGGATCGAGGAAGTTCTCTTGATCTTAAAGTCGGAAGTAAGGACGCACCCTTCGGGAACACACTCCTCAGGGCGCGGCTCTACCGGTGTTTTGTCACCGGCCGAACGCGATGAAGAAACATTTTCCTTTTGAGGAACTATTTTGGACGTGTTTTCCATCCTTGTTTGAGTTTGAAAGATGAAAGGAGATGATAGAATTTGATGATAGGTTAGCAAGAAAACCTGAAAATCTTGCAAAAGAGAGGAACTTAGAAGATGGAAAAGCTTTGGAGATTAAAGAAGGTTAAGGGTAAAGTTTGAAAGAGTGTAAAAAGAGGCCTATTTATTGGATTCACGGTGACGGTTCAAAGCCACTAGTGGCCGACCACCAACTAACATACATTAATACTTTGGGGAACTGAACCGACGGGATGTTTCGGTCACTGCCACTACATACGTCACGGGGGTGACATCATGATAGGTCAGGGTAAAAATCGAAGGCTCAATTCGTTTCTTGTAGTTTCACTCCAAAAAATGAGGGGACTATCGGTTAAAATTGGGCCCACTCGATTTTCTATTTAATTGAGGCCAGGAAGTTACATCAAGGGTCGATCTCGAAACGGAATGGACTAAATCGCGAGGACAAGGTACAGAGTTCGGAATTGAGGCACCTTTCGAGATCGGGGCTAATAGCGATCGAAGCCAAATGAGACAGAGCTCGAGTAAGGTCGAAGATGACACAATAACAGAAAGGCGAGACATCGTGACTGGTCGAGGATTTTGGCGCAAATCTCGGAATGGATAATTAGCCAATCATAGGATTTTCTTCTGTAATAGAGTTATACACCATAAGTAGAATTTCTCTACTATATAAAAGGGGGTCCTAATCATTTGTAAGACATCATTGGCAGGCATCAAAGCAATATAATTCTCTTTCTCGCTTACATTCTTGTTCATCAGCTTGTTATATTTTTATTAAATGCTCTTGCACCAATCAATTCGAGGGTACTATAACTCGGGGGCTGAGTTCCATTCAACACTGGTTTGCTTTATTTTACTGTTGATTACTATCAGATGGGGCTGCTTCAGCTCACAGAGGACATGACCCTTGATAGGAGAGTGTGGAGGTCGAGGATTAAGGTAGAAGTTTAGTGGGTAGCTTTTAGTTGTTCACCGATAGTCTTAGTAGCATGCATGTCCCTTCATATTCTTAGATTTTTATTATGTTATGTGGTTTTGTTCGCCTCAGGTATTGTATTCCCCGTTGCTATTATTTGGTGCTACTTACCCTTTACCTCTCCCTTTTTCTTTTCTCTTCCTTCTTTCTTCCTTCCTTGCTTTCCTCTTCTTCTTCTTTCCCTTCCTGAGCCAAGGGTCTGTTGAAAACAACCTATCTACCTGCATTAGGTAGGGGTAAGGTCTGCATACAGACTACCCTCCCCAGATCCCACATGTTGGGATCATACTGGGTTTATTGTTGTTGTTGTTGTTGTTAAGTGAAATCACGTATCCTTAATTAAAACCACATTATAAATTAAATTGTAATCCAATTTGAAGGGTAAACATAAAGGTAAACACATATAGTACGCCAATATTTAAAATCTCAATTTAAAAAAGAAACGATGGAGTTTGCTTCCTTTGTGAAATTTGAATTGTACTATAGTCTATGCACGAGTTGAAACCTAAAACATGTATATTTAAACAGATTGTGTAGTAACTGAATATAAAAGTGGTTTAAAAATAAGAAAGAGCTTTAGAATTAAGGATGTGTTTTGTAGGAAGGACAATCTTTTCCTAGAAAGTGCCATTTCTACAACATGAAAAAAAATACTCAATTTGTTGAAATGAAAGAAAATATTTTCTTGCCCCTCAAGAGAATAAAGAGAGAACCTTCTTCTACTGGAGAAAATGAAAAAGAGAATCTCTTTTCTACATCATAAAAAGAAAGCACTCGTTTTGTTAAAATAAAAGAAAATATTTTTTCTACATCAGAAAAAAGAAAATACTTAGTTTGTTAAAATGAAAGAAAATTATTTTACTACATCATGAAAAAATGTACTCTGTTGAATTAAAAAAAAAACTCTATCTACAACATGAAAAGAAAGTACTCTTAATGATAGTTCTATTAGGGTGGATGGTGGGCGTGGTTGAGTGGGGGTAGAGGGTTGGGGTGTGTTATGACCCAAAATGTCATCCCGTGTATTTCTAGCTAATTTTGTGTTTCGAGGTCATGAAAACCTCCTTCTATCTCACCTCGATTTGCGTGCGCAGCCCGGGCATGTAGCCGGGAAGCCTTTATATGAAAAACTGAAAAAATGATATATATGTCATGTCTGTAAAGTTTGGTGAGAAATGTAAGTCATTTGACGTAATTCGGACTCACGGTTGTAAATTTCAAAGTTTTAGAAATTTTGAGAAATATCATTGATTTTGGGGTTTAAACCGTTGTTTATGATGTTATTTCGGCGATTTGATTGCACGAATAAGTCTGTAGGATATTTTTGAGGTTGTGTGTATATTTGGTTTGGATCCCCAAGGGCTCGGGTGAGTTTCGGGTAGGCGTCGGGGTGTTTAACTTAGCAAAAATCTGGTGTTTTTGCACAGTTATGGTGTCTGATGAATTACTCTTCGCGAACGCGGAGAGAAAATGGGTAAGGCTTGAGATTTACTCTACGCGAACGCGTAGAGGGAGACGCGAACGCGGAGCACTGGACAGTGTCTCTACGTGAACGCGTCCCCAGGGGTGCGAACGCATAGAGTTAGGAATGGGCTGGGGGGCTGGGTAGTCTTAGACCTACGCGAACGCGGTATGAAGCTCGCGAACGTCAAGGCCAAGCAAGTCAGAACTTCGCGAACGCGGCCAAGGGCCCGCGAACGCGATGTGCAAAATCTACCCAGTTATATTTTAATTCAAAAACAGAACACTTACGAGATTTCACCCCATTTTCGTAACTCCTTCTTCTTCACTTCACTTTGGGCGATTCTTGGAAGAAAACTTCACCATAACTACATAGGTAAGTAATCTTAGACTCCTTTTCTTCAATAATTATCAACACTCATTAGATTTATAGGCCTAAAACATGAGATTAAGGGTAGAAAATTAGGGATTTGGGTAGAGCTAGGGCTTTTTGATTAATTGGGAATTAGACCTCGTTTTGGGGTCGGATTTCAAAACAAATTACATATTCGGACTCCTGGGGTGAACGAGTGATCGAGTTTTGGTCCGAACCTCGTGTTTTGACCAAGCGGGCCCGGGGTCGATTTTTGGAATTTTGGGAAGAATGTTAGAAAGTCTATAATTAATCATTGGAATTGAATTGTTTAGCATTTATTGATGTTATTGAGTCAATTATGTCTAGATACAATTGATTTGGAGTCGGGTTCAAAAGGAAAAGCGCTGCTTAAGGCTTGATTTTGATCGTGGAAGTCGAGGTAAGTGGTTGACCTAACCTTAGCTTGAGGGAATATGTGTTGAGTCTTGTTTGCTACGTGATTATACCATGTTCAATGTATAGGTGAGGTGACAAGTACCTATATGTTGTTGTCAAGCATGCCCGTGAGTCGGTTATTATGAAATATGTGATTTTCATTGAGATTTACTATGTTATAGATTAAACTTCAATTTGGTGGTTATTCATTGATGGAAACTCTTGGTTGTGAATACTGTTGAGTATTTGTTCGTTTGAGGAATATTTTGTTAAGTTATACACTTGAGTGAGATTGGTTATAGCTATGTCCCTTGCCGAGACGATATTATTTCTGTTGTTGTTCCCTTGCCGGGATGTTGTGATTTATGATTTTTATTGTTAATTTCCCTTGCCAAACTGTTGTTCCTGTTATTGTTTGAGTGAGGAAGAGTGTTTAGCACGAGGGGTCATTCCGTGCCATGTTTATGATATTTTAGCACGAGGGGTCATTCCGTGCCATGTTATGATATTTTAGCACGAGGGGTCATTCCTTGCCACGTTATGATGTTATAGCACGAGGGGTCATGCCGTGCTGTTTCTATTTACTTATTGTGAGGATGAGAGTAAAAGCACGAAGGGTGATGTCGTGCACTTGCTTGCTCTATGTTGTTAATTCCTGTTGATACCTTGATATTTAAACTGTTGTCTTTCCGTTATCTCAGATAATTGCTATCCCTTTTCCCCAGCATGTCCCCCCTTTTATCTGGTACTTAACTGTTTAATTCATGTTATTGTTATTTCTATCATATGCTATTAAACTGCACAAGTCGTATTATTGGTCGTGTCCTAGCATCGTCACTACTTCGCCGAGGTTAGGCTCGCACTTACTCAGTATATGGGGTCGGTTGTACTGATACTACACCTGCATACTTTTTGTTGTGCAGATCCCGGTACAGGACCCAGTGGATATTGAGCTAGGCGGCTTCCTTCGGTCCACTCGGAGACACTGAGGTAGTCCTGCAGACGTTCGCAGGCCTTGGCGATCCCTTCCAGTTCTTCATTCTGTTTTTAGTATTTCAAAACAGATGTACTTATTTTCTTTCGGACCTTTATATGTATTAATCTTAGATAGTCCGTGACATTATGACTCCAAAGATCTGGGTTTGGATATTTGAGAATTCGTCAAAAATGTGGATTTGGCTATGTATTTTTAATCTGTTCTTATTTTTAAGCTTTTATTTATGGAAAAGTCGTATTTTACTTGTTCTCACTTAATAATAAAGGCTTTAATTGAATTTGATTAATTATGTTGGCTCGCCTACCGGGTTCAACGTTAGGCGCTATCACGGACCTGACTGTGAAAATTTTGGGTCGTGATAGGGTGGGTGGGTAGGGGTGGTTTGGTGGTGGGGTGGGGTGGATGGGGATTAGTGGGAATGGAGAATAATGTGGAGAAGGTTGAAGATGAGTTTTAGGAAATGTTTTCCATTTTTGTGATAGAGAGTTTTCCTTCCAATTGGAGGAAAATAAGTTCTAGAAAAATGTTTCCGAAATATTTAATTTAAGTCAACCAAACACATTAAAATTGGAAAATATTTTTTCGAAAAAATATATTCCTTCATACCAACACACCATAAATATGCTTTCTTAGTCAGCAAGGTTCTAAATCTACCAACCAAGTGTCAAAGAGAAAGAAGAGAAAAGAGTTTGAGAGGTGAATGCTAGGAATTTGAGTAATTATAATCTCATGACCACTATAAACTATTGTCATGTCATTCATGCGCTAGCCATTGTTCATTTTTATAATTGGGAAATTGCTACCGTCACGAACTCTTAAAATTTATAGTTATACTTCTAAGATAATGTTACTTGTGAAATCTAAAATTTTATTGTAGTAATTATTTTTTACAATTACAGAGGTTAAAAAGTGGTTATTATGAATTGTCTGCGTATTAATTAATTATATGTAGCGGATAAAAAAAGAACCGGGCCAATAGAATCAAGGGTCTGCGGCGCCCCTAAATTTTGTCACTCAATTACTGCACGCTCCATCTACAGCGCGTGTTGGAAACGATTAATTCCCAGGAATCAGTTGAGAACAATAAAATGCCGAGGAATCAAATTCCCCCCTCCCCAGAACATGAAAAGCACCAAACAATAAGCACAAAGTGAGAGTAGAAAGCAATTCAATTATATTTCTGTTCCAAGAATCTCCTCCCACATAAGCCAACCACAACCTCAAATCTGCACCAAAGTATCACAAAATATATAATAGTAATATTAATAAAAAGAGAAGTGCTCTTTAAAATGGTGAAAGTGCACAAGTTATAAAATTTTAGTACTCGTCTGCTGTTTTAGTTATGGAGGTTTTAGAGAGGGAGGAAGATATTAGCCCTAGATATTCATTTCAAAGGAATGGATCATCATTGTCTTGTGTAGTTCCACCATTTTTGCTCATTGATAGCATCCCCACAAAGAGCTTGTCTTATAACAAGCTACCTGAGGAACCCCTTAAGCTCACTGTCCTCAAATTGGATGGCTCTTCCTTTGGTAACTTTTTCTTATTTTCCTCCTCTACTTGAATTGTGAAATTGATCTTTGTTGTGTATGTATAAACAGATTTAGAGTCAGTGTGTTCAAATGATACTGAAATTGATGTGTTTCTTTCCTTGTTTTTCCTTATTTTGTTTGTGTGTACATATATGTATATGGTTTTTAATCTTTTAATGTACATACATATATGGGACAGTGGGTACCGCTACAGTTTCAGTGTACGACCTAGATCCGCCCATGATGCATCAGCATTGATGTATTACTTGACCAAATGGTCTGTGATCAATTGAATTTAGTGTTCTGCAGATATTAAAGTAGCAAGGAATGCGACAGTGGCAGAGCTCAAGCAGGCGGTCGAAGCTGCCTTCAGTCATTTGCCAAAGACGGGAACAGGCAAGGTTTCATGGTATGTACATTGCACAGGGTAACGCTGCAAATATAAAAAACGCGCAAGTATGTGTCTGTGTGTGGGGTGGGAATTGGGGGTAGTAGGTTCAAGGAGTTGTAGTTGGAAATTCATCTATTAGACCGTAGGGTCATTTCCTACAATTCTGCATGAATTCTTGTTTGTGAGCATTACCAAGTGAAGTTTTGACATCAGGGCTTTTTCCCATATCTCCTGATGAAAAGTGTTCCAAGGCAACAATTATTGGCCTGTATTAGATTGCTATGATGGTAAGCACCCTCCACTTCCAATCCACTTCCAACCAAGAAGTTGTGAGTTCGAGTCACCCCAAGAGCAAGGTGGGGAGTTCTTGAAGGGAAGGATGTTGAGGGTCTATTGGAAACAGCCTCTCTACCCCAGGGTAGGGGTAAGGTCTGCGTACACACTACCCTCCCCAGACCCCACTAGTGGGATTATACTGGGTTGTTGTTGTTGTTGTTCTTATTTTAACAACTAAACTTCTTCATTTGTAGCTTCTTCATGACTCAACTTGTCTCTCTTATGAACAATTGAACTCGGTTTGAAAGGACCTAACAGTTGAATGCTGTTACTCTATATAAACATGGTAGAATATCGAGGAAGCAGATTTCTGTCTGACATAATTTACCAGCTTTTCCAATATATATCATCTTAGCTAGAGAGATCAAACCCCATAAGTAGTGTAGCATTCACTTCCTTTCCAGAGTAAAACTTTCCAATTCATGATGAATCCTCATAATAGTACTGTTGCAGGTCACATGTGTGGGGGCATTTTTGCTTGGGCTATGACGGGACGAAGCTACTCACTGATAGTGATTTGTTGGGAACTTATCGGATCAAGGATGGTGATAAGGTTTCTTCTCAATTCATTAGACTTTCTAGGAAAATTGCTTTTATCTATTGTCGGAGTGTTGCTTTGATATAGGAGGATCCGTTTGGAAAGTAAGAAGCTAAACCCCTTTTGATACATCTTCATTTGCAAATAATTCTCAATGTGAAAACACGGCCATTTCTTGTTCACTAAAAGAGGTGAATACAGTCCCAAGAGAGACATGTAAAATGCAGGTTCTGATCATGTAACAGAGTTCATACGACAGCGCTAGTTATGACTTCCATTTGGCGACCTCATTTGAACGGAAAAAGATTTACTTAACCCCTAGCCTCTCAAGCTAACAAATCCTTGACGGAGGGATTGTGCAGATCAACATATCTGGTATAAACAGATTGCTGAAAACAATCTCAGAGCATAACTGCAAAATTATGCCCCCAACAACTTAGGATACTTTGATTTACTAGAATTGCTTAATGCCCTTTATGATGGTGTATTGACCAAACATAAACAACTGATAGACTTACAGAGGCTGTGGTTTCTGTCACTAGGCTGCTTATTTAGCCATTGTGATCTGTATTTTTGCTTTTATTAATATTAAGCAATTTCTTTTCCATCCTGGAGTTAGGAAACACTTGCAAAATATTAAAAAGCTGAATATTTGCAAAAGCAGAGAACTCTGTACATTACAAGTATAAATTTTATAGAGGTTTTAGATGGATGCCTGGCTTTCCATTATTTGAGATGCAATTCTTTTTCCTTTATAAAAGACATCTCTGTTACATGCTATCAAGTGAACTGTTTGAATATTTCCTTAATGCTCTAATGCTTTAAGTTTTTGGACTTGCAGCTTAGTTTTATGAGGCATGTCTCCATTAGTTACAATCTGGTCAAGACACGATCGGAGAGAGAGGACCGCAACGATAATGAACCTAGTATGTAAGTTCTCTATATTGGCTTTCATCCTACTGATTATTTTCGGTTTGTGAGTACTTGTTGGTTCATGATACTAATATAGAAATATTACAGTGTACCATGTCTTTTATGCTATTCTTTGCTATCATGCTAAAGTAAGCCTGCCCATTTCACTTTGTGTGAGAAAGAATGGACTTAGTGTTGCAGGGGTTTAATGCATATTTTTATAAAACTGCATGCTGGAGAAGTTAACTATATATATGAATTTTTCTAGCATAGTGGCATTGTTAGAGCAACAACAACAACAACCCAGTATAATCCCACTAGTGGGGTCTGGGGAGAGTAGTGTATACGCAGACCTTACCCCTACCCTGGGGTAGAGAGGTTGTTTCCAATAGACCCTCGGCATCCTTCCCTCTAAGAACTCCCCACCTTGCTCTTGGGGTGACTCAAACTCACAACCTCTTGGCATTGTTAGAGCAGTTTAGATATATCATTCCATCTTGGAAAATGCATTTTGCAGATCTAAAGGCTGTGAAGTCAGACAGCGGAAAGGCGAACAAGAGGATAATCACCATCAACATGACATAGGGAACCATCAAAACAATATTCATGACCATAACAGGGGTGTTGTCGCCAATTGTGAATCCAGGTTGGTTCATTTGTTTAGAGGGTGGTTCCCCTACAAATTGGCGAGCCCAGAGTGGAGCATAACACGCAAAAGGAGTGCATCGAGATCACGCGATGGTTTTCTTATAGAATCAAGAGACTTGGATAGCAACGAATAACCAGCATCATTGAAAGCCTGGAATCCAATAACTGTTTGCACATGTCAAAGAGAGTTGGAGAGTGAAATGGAAAGCATTCACCTATGGCTGAAGCTCCAAACCTGACTTCCATTGGTTTCAGTGTCCAAGCCAATTCTGCATAGAAGATTAGTCATTGCTAGCATCTGTTCCATTTCCTCATTTGCAGATGACAATTAGTTGTGTAGACATGATTGCTTGGTGTTAGGCATGTAATCTTGGGATTGTGTGCTAAAGAGCCCCGACATTTCCTCTGTATTTACGCCATTTCTTGGTTCAGTGTAATCAAATCCAGATTTTCATCCTTCTTGCCTAAGAACGGAAATACACAAATATCAATGTATCATCAGACTTGAACTTCTGCAATCTGGCTTGGGATCTCCACAAGTATTTTGGAAGAGCTTAGTTTTACGCACTTGTAAAAAATACTTACACAATCAGTTACATGTAAAACCTACGATAAACATCAATCAATAATCTCATAAAGATGTTAACTAACCTATTATCACATGTTAAAAACTAACCTAATGGTGTAAATTTTTTCCGCTATTAGTATATATAACTTAAATCCTGGTAGCTTTGTCAATCTTCTATGAATCCATAACGTCTGTTGCTCGAAATTTTAAGACTTTTCAAATTAACATATACTTAGATTAGTCACTTATAGACCACTCTAGGTGAATCAAATCAAAAGACTACCAACTAATACTACAATTTTGTACATACTAAATGCATTTAGGTCTTGACCAATACTAGAACTCTGTAACTAATTAAACAAGGATATGTGAGGAAAAGGGCACGGGGACCGCGGGGGGTGGCGCTGGACAATTTCACTCTAAAAACAAAAGAAGACCTCAGCCTCGTCATATTGTGTGGCATAGATTGATATAACCTTTCTGAGATCTTTCCTTCTTCTCATCTAAAACACCACCAAAAAATCAAGAATCAAACCCTCTCAAGAAAGAAGAAATTCCACTGCAAATATCTTTAAGTGTTTATTCATATCTACTTGCAGAAGAACAGAAATAAACCATGGCCAACATGATCATGGCCTCCTCCAAAGCCATAATCACTACGTCTCCATCTCCAAGGTTCAAACTTTCCCTCCCACAAATCTCCCTTCCCAAAATACCCCTCCCCAAATTAACCAAATCCGTCAAACCTCTCTCCTTCCCATCAAATTTCAAGTCCATTTCAGTAATTCTTGCTAGCTCATTAGCCATAGCACCACCTTCACTAGCAGAAGAAATTGAAAAAGCTTCCCTTTTTGACTTCAACTTAACACTTCCCACAATCATGGCTGAATTCCTCTTTCTCATGTTTGCTTTAGACAAGGTTTACTTTCCCCATTATGTAAATTCATGGATGAAAGAGATTCTTCCATTAAAGAGAAACTAAACAGTGTAAAGGACACATCTGCAGAAGTAAAGCAATTAGAAGATCAAGCTGCTGCAATTATGAAAGCTGCAAGAGCTGAAATAGCAGCAGCATTGAGTAAAATGAAGAAAGAAACTCAACTAGAAGTAGAACAGAAGATAGCAGAGGGAAGAAAGAAAGTTGAGGCTGAGTTACAAGAAGCTTTGGCTAGCTTGGATAAGCAAAAGGAGGAGACTATTAAGAGTCTTGATTCTCAGATTGCTGCTCTTAGTGATGAGATTGTTAAAAAAGTCCTTCCTGTTCAGTAACTAATTCTGAAATTTGTAGTAGTAATTTTTTTGGGTTGGTAAGAGTGAGATTAATTACTGTTTGATCAAAGAAATATAAATGTGATATACTTTAGGTTTACTCATATTTGAAAGCTATAGCTCAAATTTTGCTTGTCAGTTGTACTTCTTGTAGTATTGAAATAAATAGGCATGAATAAAGTTTAATAGATATAGAGGATTCATATATCCGATCCAAACAAATACTACAAGATTAAAGCCTAGTAGTTGATTGATCGATATGATTACTTATTTTAGGTTTCCTTAATTAATTTGGACCTGCTTAGGGTGAATCACAGCTTCCACAGTCAAATGAGGGCAACATTGTCATTACTCATGTACAATTTTTTATTTATTTTGGTTTCTGAAAAGATTACTAATTTCATTACTGCGTTGCAAAAGATACAGAGGGCAATGTGCTCATGGCACTTGTAATAGCTGATGGTGCATAGGATCCGTAGGTGGATCATTACAAAAACTACAAACTACTGCACCACTTGGATCCACTGGTGGATTATTACAAAAACTAATCGAATTGTTACTAAAGGGGGGAGCGGAGATCATGGTTGTGCAAGAGGATACATTAGGGGGGTTAACAAAAACACAAGAGTTTACAAATCTCCGTCTTGCTGTCCCTGCTTGGTCCGAGTGGAAGTCTTGGTAGACAAAAGGCGGTGGTGCATCAAAATGTTGTAGGCCTCTGCTGGATGATAATAGTGTACCATATTTTGCTAAACCATCAGCTACCATATTTGCCTCCCTGTATGTATGTTGAAGAAGCGGGTCACCCAGCTGTCTGAGCAACAACATGCAGTCATTGATCAAGTTAGTATAGTGAGGATTATTTGTATGTAGTAAAGTGATTATCTCCTTGGCGTCGATATTAATCTCCAATGGGAAGTAACCATGTTGTAAGGACAAGCGCAAGCCGTAAAGCAAAGAGTTAGCTCCATTTGTATGCTAGTGCCAAAAGCTATATGTTTAGAGTATCCTAAAATCAAACTCCCAATATCCTGTCGAATGAATTTAAGTTTTAACTTATCCATCAAGATTTATCATAATATTACACAGTTTAGTCTGTGATTAAAAAGTCAGTTGCAAGTAAATATCTATACAACATATTGGTTGAGTATTTGGTAAAGAGGACTGGTATAAGTTGCTGGAGTTGGTTAAATTACACTGGACTGTGTCAGTATAAGTGAATAAAAACTTACATATTTAAATTAAATAACTTAATTAAATCAAATATACTCGTATATCGTTTGGAGCGGCTGTTGGGGTAAGAGGTCATTTGAGGCAGGCCGGAGCTAGAATGCGGAATACAGATTCACCCAAATCCAGTAACTTTAGTCCGAATTCTGTATTTATTGTTAAAAAAACCTATTGAATATGTAAAACCTGGTTGCTTAAATGGAGTATAATCCGAACCTATAAACTTCAAATCCTGACTCTGCCTCTTATTAGAGGTTACGGAATAACCAACCTATTACATTTTCTACAATATGCACTGGTGGTGAAATTTCTATTCTTTTTTTTAGTACAACTTAACTTATTATAGAAGGTTACTTCTCATTTCTCAGCCATACAAGCAATCACTTATTATAGCAATGGCAGTGCATTGGTACCCTGTAGTTGCTGTTACAATATCAGTGTTTTGAACTAGAACTTTTCATACAAAGGGCAACTTCACAAGGTGAACAATTTTTCACCTTCTTATTAGCACAAGTAAAATTACTTTTCACACAACCAAAAGAAAACAATTTAATAATGAAAATAAAAAGGAAGCTACCTTGATAACAAATCAAGCAAATACAAAGATAAATCACAACACAAACATCATTTTACAACCCAATGATTCAGCAATAATTAAGGATAAAAAAGCAAGCAAATCTTGAAATGTTGATGCATTTCCCTCTCTCTAATTACACTTGAAACCCGTGGGAATAGTCTTAGCACAAGCACTAACCAAAGCACTAAGTGCAACAGGGATATCCAATTTGACAATTCCAAGCACATTAGCCTTAATTGCAGTGCAAAGGCAAGCTGCAACTTCCAAATCAGCCAAACCTTGGAGCAATGAGCAACAAGGACTTGTCACTTGGCTCCCAACTGCAACATTAACAAGCCCAAGTACATCAGCACAAACACCAAGCTTCAATGTGTCCCTTGGGCAAAAGGGGTTGGCTGGGGCTGCCTTCTTTGGTGATGACTTTGGCTTAGTTGGTTCACCGCATGGACCACAAGCAGCAGTGAATGTGGCAACAAGGAGAAGGGAAAGAATGAAAATGGTGGAGGAGAAGTTGGCCATGACTGTAGAGAGCTTTAGTAGCTAGGCTTCTAAGATTAGGGGTAGGTGCTCTTGTATGAGAAAAAAAGAGCTATATTTATAGAGTTTAACTTTTTGTACATGGTAAGGGTAAGGTCTCCGAGGGGTTTATTGGAAACAGTCCCTCTACCTTTACAAGGTAAGGGTAAGATCTGTGTACACATTATTTTTTTCAGACTGTACATGTGAGATTACACTAAATTTGTTATTGTTGTGTTGTTGTAACTTTCTGTATACGGACAATATAAAAGAATCCTTACACTATCAAATTATTTAAAATATAAGTAAGGTCGCTTACAAGAGCGGATTTATAGGAAAAATTATGGGCACATGAACACATGGTCTCTCCGCAAAATTAAATATTTTATATACATATTTTCTAAAATTAATAAAATATTATCTGTTGGCACCTATGCTCCAAGAAGGGCGAATGGGGCACTTGGTTGATAGTTGAGTTATTTATCAAGAAGAATAGGTATCAACTCTCACTTAAGTACATTTTTTTTTTCCTTTTTTCTAGTACTGCACCCATGTACTAGAATTTATCTCCTTTTTTTTTTTTATAGTGCACTCATGTACTAGAATTTCTAGATCCGCCTCTGATCGCCTATGTCATTTAGATCCTTCAAAAATGTTGATGTACTCATGTTAGATCCTCAAAAATAATGCACACTATTTTTGGAGAATCTAATGATAATAGTTGGAGAATTCGAGTAAGATAGCAGGGAACTTTTTGTTTAAAATGAGATTAGTAATATAAGAAATATATTACATGCTTCAACAAGTTATGCATATTAATAGTATAAAAGTTCTTTGCGCTATGAATGTATGTAAGTTAAATCCATATTTTGTACGGGAAAAATTGTGAGGTTGAAGTTGGAAGTTTGATTGAGTGGAAGAGAGTATAAAAAACAGATGATGCTGAACCAGTTGTAATTATTTGTAAGTTTGTGCAAAAGTTGGTTGTATTTTTGACCTCTTGTAGTTAATTTCCTTGGCGGTAGCAAGTGTTTCATCGACAGGACAAAGCACGCCACTGGGCACATTATGTGTTATGGACCTACCTCGTATTTTCACTGTGATCAACTGATCATTTAAAAAAAATAAAATATATAAACATGAGGTGATCAACGGTTGAATTTTTACATAACTAGCAGGATGGAGCTAGAAGCCCGTGTACGGATTCTGCCACTAATTTTAGTGCAAATAATGTATGTGGTAGAAGTTCATTTCAAATATATTTAAATATAAAATTTAGAATCTCATAATTAACACTTGAAGTCGTTATTTTAATAAGCTCATCGAGTCAAAATCCTGACTCTAATAACAAGTGCATTCGATAGTGTCCTTGCTATAGAATCTTATAATTTCGCACAAGAACGGCAATTTTAACGTAGTAAATCTTCACACGTACGCAAACAAAGAAGAGAAGATTTTTGTGCTATTATTCTTCAACTACATGTTTTTTTTAATTATTGTGTTAATGATTTATAAATACATTGTTTAAGGCCGATTCTATTTGTGCCTCAAAACTTCTACATTATATTCTTGTTGAATGTTAGTATTCAAGGGGGAAATAGTGGCTAGCTGCAATGACGTATTCTGAGTTAAAAGAAGAAACAATTTACCAGATTTATGGATCATCTGAACTCAAGTAAGATGTCATAGAATGATAATTCTTATGTACGGCGTTGGACATTTTAAACCTAGACATATTACAATTCGTAAAAGTTTAATAAAATCTAAACAGTATATAAGATCTTTTACACTGTTATTAAGGTATGCTAGCTAAAAGATAACTGCATATAGTATTGCTCATAGCAAGAGCCTGTATGGCCAAGTTTCTGGAAGGCCAAAAATAATTTATTTGTTAACCAGCTATAATATGTTAAGTTACACTATAGTGTAATATTATTTTTACATTATCTATATATATAAATTAAATCCTTTTTATAACTTAAAATCATGGCGATTTCCAAAAAAAAAAAAAAAAAAAAAAAACTACGATTAATCCTTTTGATATATAACATTGCTATCATGCAAGGAAAGGGTTCGTATCAGCTTGTGAACTAGTATAGTAAGACTCTCGTTAGGGAAAGAAATGGACAATCTATTTAATGTTCCCTTCCTATGGTTCATGTACAGTAATAATTTGATGAATCATATATCAATTATTGAAGCAAATACAGATTTTTGATATGTGATTCTGATCCCTTCTCCTTCTCCTTCTCCCCACCCCACTGATCTACATGCATGTGCATCATGTCTGGCATGGATTACATTACCTCCATTTTCCTCTTATTTACTTGTCCTTTTTTGAAAAGAAAAAAAAACTTATTGTAGGATTCGAGAAATGAACGCATCATATTTAGTTTATTGTGAACAACTTTGTTGTGATTAACTCCAAAGATACTTTTGATATTAGGTCAAACTTCCTTTATTTTCGGCTATATATCTGTCACGACCCAAAATCCACTAGTCGTGATGGCACCTAACTTGACACGCTAGGTAAGTCAACTAACAATCAACACAATCCAAATGAGATCTATAGGAAAACAATGAAGAATTATCTGAACTTTTATTCAGTAACCCAAGGACTGGTAGTACAAATCATGAGCTTCTAAGACTTGAAATTTACAAAACTGGTACAAATAGATACATGATATGTTTGAAAATTACATAAACATATTAGCAAAATCTAATACTACCCAGGGACAAGTGGCAGCGTTATCCGGAATGCACGAACATCTTCAGAGTCAGCTCCCGACATCACCCTCAGCTCCGCTCCAGAAATCTGCACGCAAGGTGCAGAAGTGTAGTATAAGTATAACCGACCCCATATGTACTCCGTAACTGTATTATCTAACCTTGTCGAAGTAGTGACTGTTTAACCAAAGAATTAGATTCTCAGTCAAAGCCTATTTTTAGAAGTACTCGGGTTACTGATAACCAAGAAATTCGATATTCTCTCGGAAATAAGAAAGAAAATTAGAATAAGAAATGACAAAGTAATCAATAGAAAGCACAATAAAGTAATTATATTCCAATAATAATCAGAACGTATCTGTACAGATGACATTCCTTTCCCTTATATAGTGATCTTCAAGTACACCGTATTTTCCCTTTTATGATCGAGTCATTATGAGCATCAATGACATTAATGAAACGTTATAATTGGTAATCATAGTTGTTTCGTGAAGATTCTGTAACGTTTGTAATCATTCATGCTCATTAATTGGAGATCAATGAATCTGCCTTTTTTGCTGTCTTGGTTCATTCCACAGAAGCCTCTTCAAATCACTAAAGAGACTCGAGCAACCGTTTCTTCTCATCTCGTGGGTGATTTGCTCGTATCTACTGAGTCTCATGTCTTTTAATGCTCTTCTCCAGCTATTGCTTTTCTAGTGATCCACGTGTATTGCCATGTCAGTCACATAATTAATTCCACGTGTAATATTCGCTTTTACCAATACAGATAGTCTCCCCCCCCCCACTTGCCAATTATTCAGCAATTGAATATTTGGGAAGTGGGTCTCATTTAAGGCGGAAATGTTTTGTCGCCGTTTCTCACGTACCATTGTATCTTCCTCCGAACCAATGCGTCGTATGTCACTTCCAATTAATGCATGTGACACGTGGCAGTCATCGATTGGCTCTGCAACTCTTCAGCGGGTTTTAAGGCTTTTTTGCAGCTGTATCAGTCACGAAGTGACAGTTTTCATAATGACGTTTCCATCATTACCTTTTTTACACGACGGTTGCTTCTGCATATAAATACATCATTTTCCTTTGCTTTTACAAAAAACTTTCTTCGGTGCTCTTTATTCACAACTTATTCTTTTTCTTCATTAAGTACTACTTCCCCATACAACTATGTCTTCTTCAAATCCTGATCCTCGAAAAGTTGTCATAGCAGATGAACTTCTCCCTTATTCTGCTCTAATCAGGAGTAGGAGAGGTGGTAAGTTATGTAGTTTAGGGTTAGTGTCTGTACGTGGTTCTTCTTCTCAACCCAACATTACTCCTCCATCATCTTCTAGAACTAGAGCTTCTTCTTCACATAGATCTTCCGCTAAAAGTAGGGATTCTAGTGAAACCCTTTGTGAACCTACTGTAGACGAGATTATCCCGCTGAACTTTCCTTTGTCATTGATAGAGAATTAATCAAATATCAGGTTACTTCCATGACTTCTCACGATCGCGTTGATGTTTACCCTTCTCAAATCACCGAGGGTTTAGTTTCTATTGTGCGAAGAGATTGCTATTGGAAATTTGACTTCCCGATTCTGGTCCCCAATGAGAATCAAAGAATCACTTCCAAGCTAGGTTTTCTTTTGTGTATACATATCCCTTTACATTAGGTTTTAGGCCACCTATTAATCCAGTTATTATTGAGTTTTGCCGTTTCTTTGATGTGTGTTTAGGACAGATTGGTCCTATTGTATGAAGGGATGTGGCATGCCTTAGATACTTGTCAAATCTGGATTCTTTGCCCTTTACCTTTTACCATTTAATTCATCTCTACTCTGTCAAATTATTCCGACATGGGATTTTTACTCTCGTGGCGAGGACTAAGAGGGTTTTGGTTTGCCCTAAAGATGACAAAGATCGTGGATGGTATGCCCGCTTTGTCGCTTCTCCTACAAGTGGGTTAGTAGTGAAGAAAACATGCCCTTCTCAGAGAAGTGGAACTTTCCACGTAAGTTTCTCTTTCAATCTTTTATTTCTCTTATTCTTTTGTGAAGAATCTATACTTTCGTAACTGTTTTACTTTTCTTTTTCAGCAACCATGGGAACTGTTGATCATATTCTTGATTTTCGTGATTGGGTAGAAAAATTGTTAACAGTTGCTCCAATGGAAGAAAGGTCCTGGAAATACCTTTCAAACAGTTCGAATGGAAAGTTAAGACTCAGGGTAACTTTCTCTTTCACTTTCTTCCTTATCTTCATGTTTATCTTGGAACTTATTAACCCTTTTCTTTATTAGGGTTTCCCACTGGAAAAATATCACATAAGAATAACTAGGCTCCCTACTTTTAAATTTTATATCTCATATTTCAATTTACAACCAACTAGCCCAAAAATAATAGGCTAATACTTAACATTCAACTCCAATAGGTTCTCAAAAATTACTATTTAATTTTTAAAAAAGATTGCTCAAGCTTTTGAGTTAATTTTCGAATAAGTAGATGTGACTCAAATATTAGTTCAACAAATCAAATCCATTTGGGTAGTGAAAACTAGATTTTTAACAAGTTTAAATATGCGAATTTGAATTTCGAATTTGATTTTGTGATAAATTTGGAGTGGGTGTTATTTAGACTTGTTAGAAATAGTATAAGGGGGTTGTATATAAAATTTGAAGTCAATTAATGGAGATTTGGACTGGTTTTGAACAAGAATTGCAACTAAAAATCGTGAAAGAAGTTCGCCTACATACGCTTGTATTAAGGTTTATAAAAGTGTATAAGATGTGTTTATACACTCATATATACTATTATACAAGATTATACATAATTATACAAAAAAACTGACTTCGTCTTCTTCCTTGCGTCTTTTCTGAAAATTAACTCAAATCTACTCCAAATCACTTCAAATTTAAATTTTGAACTCCTTTTGATATTTTCAATCAATTAGAACAACACCCAATACAAACAACTAACAAACTAAAAAAATCCTATTTTCGAAAGAAAAGCTTTGAATGGCCTACAATGGTGGATTTCTACTCTTTAATTTTCTTACATTGCAACCAGGTGACATAGGGGGAGAAGTAGTAATGGAGGACGGCCCCTTGAAGCAAATATAGAAGATATGAGAAGAAGAGAGAATGAAAGCAATGGTAGTGAGAACACATATTTAACTCCACAACTTTTAGAAGCAATGATTGTAAGAGCACATATTTTAAATTTTCTAGTGCTTTCAAAATATGTACAATATGGGCTATGTCGGGTAAAACTTAAAAACATGGGCCATTTTTTATTATGGTGTGAAGTCATGTGTATTTTCTTGTAATTCTTTCTTTCCCATTTGAGGTGTGAGTGCTGCATCAATCACTGCTTCGAGGCTCTCTTTATCAAAGGCTCAAGAGACAATCTTGAGTTCCTCGTCAAAAAGAAAAGCTGATAGACCACAAAACTCTGAAGACGAAGAGGAACGGGATGAAGGCCTGTTGGTTCGTAAGCCACGAGCTAGAAGATAGGTCATTTCAGATGACGAAGCTACTCCCCATCCGAGTTATGTTCCCATGCTCGAGCCTGAGAGTGCTACCTTAGTGAGTTCTGATGAAGAGACGCCTGCAGTACCCCGTGACCCTAATGAACAACTCTTTTCTCGTGGATTTGATGAAGAAAGCTTTGGCTTTATTTTTGAGGGAATGCCTCTTGCCTCTTTCCCTGTGTCTGCTCCAATTGAACCTCAGTTGCCCATACTTGTTGTTGCCATTGATCCGTCCGTGGCTATTTTGACTTCCTCGACTGCTCCTACTTCCACAATTTCCCATGCTGAAGTTTGTTGATCTACTAGCAGTAGGGCAATGAAACAAGTTACCATCGAGATTCCTGTAGATGGTAATCTTTTCAAGAAATCATGCCAAGCTAACGTATGGTTGAAACCACTGATTGGCCCAGTTGAGAAGTCAAAATTGGAAAGTCACAACTCTATGACGTGGATGAATGATATTGTGCGTTCATATTTAAAGGTATAAACCTTGTATTTTTATTTTATGTTATTTTTGTTTTATTGGTATCACATTCCTCTTTTCATCGTGTAGATCAATCTCATCGGTACGAAGATGATGAAAAGGATTGTCCATACGGAGCAGTTGATGAATGATTATCACACTGAGGCAGACAATTGGAAAGAGCAGTTTGAGGGTCTTCAACTTGAGATGGAGGTTTTAGAGGAATAAAAGTGTACCTTAGAGCATCAAGTAAAGGTTATGACAGCGGAACTAGCGGTTGAGAAAGCCTCATCCAATCGGGCAGACAAAGATAAGAATCTTCTTGAATCTTCATTGGTTGAGAAACTTTCCAAGGCTTCTGAAGAGATTAGGAGCTTAAAAGAATTTACTGAACCAAAAAGAAGCTTACTCTGGGGAGCTTGTTCAAATGCTCACACAAACTCAAGAATATCTTTGTGTATCCTCATACAAGGTTAAATTTTTAGAGAGATATCTTGCCCCCCTACAGTCTTCTTACGATGCTACCTTGAATGAGAATGATGAATTAAGAGCTGAGGTTGAGTAGTGGGGAAAAACAACTATGATGCCCTTGAAGATAAAGCCATTGTTGATGTTAGATGGGATTTTTTGAACACTCGCCTCGAAATATTAATGGAAGTAGACCGGGAAGGCTTTGACTTAGATGCCGAGATTGCAAAGGCTAGAGAGATGATTGAAGATCCCCAGCAGAGTCAAAGCTTTTCTTCACCTGAAGTTGGTATTCCCGAAGGTGATGAGATCACTCCTGGTGAGGCTATTGCTCAACCTTCTCCTGCTCAAGTTGCTCTTCCTTCTGGTGATGATGCCACTCTTCTCCTATCGGTTAAGATTCTACCCCATAGTGAAAGTGAAAAAGTTTGAATTTTTTTATTTATATTGGTGGAACATTTGGAGGTTTACCCCGGGTCCCATTTGGGGGTAATATTTTCGAAAATCTTACCCCTAGTCCATTTTGTTTTTTTTTTGTATAAGGCAATCATGTTGGAACTAAGTTCATACTTAGTTTTAACCAAGTTATTATAATATCATCTTCTAAGTTTTTTGTTCAACTTCTATGATATTTTATTTCGAGTTTCTGTACTACTCTTTTATTATGCAATAAAAATGCTTCAGTACTTCGTGACATTTTGAAACAAGCAAGATTTGTAAAAGTGCCCTTTTATGAACGACACTTAATGAAGAAGACGTCTCAACTTCATAATGGTGTAAACATACAAAAGAAGAAATAGGAACACACACGTTTCTTGGAATAACTTTGAGGAAAGTTTTGTATCATTCGAACTTTCAAATTATATAATACTTTACATGTATTGTAGTATCATCTATAACTCTTTCGTAACTTTTTTCTTTACAACATATTTGTAAACAATTCAAGGGTATATCTTGCAACCCGTGACTAAATATTGCCTTTAACCTAAACATTCATAAAATTTTGAAATTTACATCCACGAGGGTATTCTTCATAGATTTTTGAATCAGGCTTGCATTTTTGGCTCTTTGACTTTGCTCTTAATTTTCGATTTGTTGGGTAGACCTTAGACTTGACTAGAATTCTGACTTCTTCTAGTCTTCTTTTCCTTCCTTATATATATATATATATATATATATATATATATATATATATATATATATATATAGTCCCCCAAGTGTTTGAGATTTGAAGTATGAAATCTTGAGCACTTGATTACTCATTCCATGCGGTCCTTTTCCTGAAAAGGAAAAACATACGGGTCTCGGAGGTATGTATAATTTAGATGATGACTTCTTAACCCTTTATATTCCCATCAGAAAGGTTGTAACCCTAGTCCAGGAATTATGTTACTTCCGCGTGTCTTTCAGGTCTAATATCATCATTTGGTGTGGGCTAGATTTTTGCCTATCATCTAAAATTGTTAGTATAATTTTAACTGTACAAAAATAAAAATCATAATTGAGCGATACTTGCCCGTTGGTATTTGCTTAGAAGTAATATTTCTTTAAATGAACAACATTCCAACTCGAGGGTAGAACCTTGCCATCCATGGTTTCTAACTCGTAGGCACCTTTTCCAGCGATACCTCGAACTTTATAAGGTCCTTCCCAATTTGTATTTAACTTCCCTACTCCGCTTGTTTTCGCTGACTGGAAAACCTTTTTAAGAACGAAGTCCCCAATTTTGAAGTACCTAAGGTGAGCCTTTCTGTTGTAGTATCGTTCTATAATTTTCTTTTGTGTTGCCATCCGTATTAAAGCCGTTTCTATTATTTGTTCGAGTAAGTCTAAATTTGTTCTTAACTCCTCATCGCTTGACTCTTTTGTTGCCAATGTGAACCTCGTGCTAGGCTCTCCAATTTCAACTGGGATTAAAGCTTCCGAACCATATACAAGTGAAAATGGTGTTTCTCCCGTGGCTGTTTTTGTTGTGGTTCTGTAAGCCCATAACACTACTGGTAATTCCTCAGGCCAATTCCCTTTTGATTTTTCTAATCTCTTCTTCAAATTATTGATGATAACCTTATTTGTTGACTCTTCTTGACCATTTTCCATGGGATGGTAAGGTGAAGATGTTAAGTTTGATTTTCCAACTTTGAAAGAACTCTGTGATTTTCCAGCCTATAAATTGTGGGCCATTATTGTTTAACCAACGAATTAGATCCTTTGACCAAAGCTATTTTTAGGATGAACGTGGGTTTCTGATAACCAAGGTAATAATGATAATTGCGAATAAATAAGTAAATAGAAAATAATGAGATGCACAGAAAGTAAAGTGTATTATAATCGTAGTTCGAATGTCTCTTACAAGTTATATTTTATTCTCTTATATATGGAATTTCTTAATATAATGTCTACCTTTTACAACGATCGCACATTAATGATTAATTATGACATTAATGTAACATTACAAAGAGTAACCGTAACTGTTGCGTGAAGGTTGTGTAACGTGTGGATCATTAATTGAAGATCTCTGAATCTGCCCGTAGCTTTGTCCGGATTCATTCCGACCGTGTCTCTTCCTTGTCTCAATCAGGTTGAGTTTCCCGTAGCTAATTACCATGTAGGTATATTGTGTCGTGCCTCTTTGATTCATACCTTTTTATAGAATTCTGTCCATCTATCATGTTTTTATTGCTCCACATAACTAGCTGAGTCATCAAGAATTCTTATACGTGTGAAGCTCTTTTTACCAATACAGATAGTCCCCCCACTTACCATTTATTTATCGATTAATATTTGGTAAATGGATACTTTTTTATGGCGGGAATATTTTGCCGCCGCTTCACTCGAAACATTGCATCTTTCTCTGAACGTAGGCGTCGCTTGTCACTTCCATTTAATGCTTAAGCACACATCATCTCCGGGTTGGTTCTGCAATTGTTCAGCGCCTTTTAGGGCTTTTTGCGGCTGCATCAGTCACGAAGTGACACCTTCAATTATGGCTTTCACATTATTGTTTTTTCCCATTTTTGACGGTTGTCTTCGAGTATAAATACCCCTTTTCCTTTCTTTACGTTCACGAAAAGCTTCTAACTATCATTCTTTATTTGTAATGATCTTTTTCCTTGTCTTTGTAAATATGTATTCTTCGAACCAGTCTAAGGGAGTTATAAATGTAGAAGATTTGACTCCCTCTTCTGCTCCGACGCGAAGCCGGAGAGGTGGTAGGTTGAGGAGTTTAGGTTCTACTCCTTCAAGGGGTTCTTCCTCTTCTCAAATTACTTCCCCCCTTCTTCTAGGTCTTCAACTTCTCCGAGAGCTAGGGCTTCCAGATCTTTGTCCAAAGGTAGAGAACATCACGAACCTTTGCGTGAACCGCGGGTCGATGAAATAGTACCTGTGGAGTTTTCCTTCGCTAGGGATAGTCTGGAGATTAGAGATCAGCTTTCTTCATTGTCATCTCTTGATAGTGCTGATAAGTACCCTACCCTGATTACTGAAGGTTTAATTCCTCTTATACGCATGGACTGTTTTGGGAAGTCCGATTTTCCTGTCGCAGTTCCAAATGGTAATCAAAGAATAACGTCTTACAAGACGAGATATTATTTTGTTTATACCTATCCCTTTACCTCAGGGTTCAAGCCTCCCATCGACCAAGTTATCATCGAGTTCTGTCGAGTTTTCAAAATTTGCTTGGGACAAGTCGGTCCTCTTATATGGCGAGTCTTTGCATGTCTTAGATGTTTGGCTACTTTAGCTTCGGTCCCCTTCACCTTTAATCATCTTATTCACCTTTATTCCCCAATGCTTTTCCGTCAAGGAATTTTTACCCTGACTGCCAGGAGTAAAAGAGTGTTGGTGACTCCTGACGATGATAATGATCGAGGTTGGTTTCTTCGATATGTTGCTGTGCCTACTGCTGGTTTAGTCGGTGAAGAAAAATCTCCCCTTCCCTGAGAAGTGGAATCGTGCATGTGAGTACATTTTTGCTCACATTCCTTGCTTTTTGCTTTTGATATTTTATTAATATCGTAGTTGTTTCTTTCTTTTGCAGAAATCATGGGAACTGTCGAGAATGTCTCCGATTTTCGAGATTGGGTAGAAAAGCTTTGTTAACCGCTCTGTTGGAAGAACGTTCATGGGAGTACTTCTTGGGGAAGTACGGTTGGAGAGTTAAGACTCACGGTAAGCGAAGCTTTTAATTTTGCTTCTTTCTTGTTTAAGCGTTTCTTTTTTACCCTTTTTCTTTTGATAGGGTTTCCCGCTTGTGGAGTTTCTGCTGCGTCTATTCCCAAGTTGTCCCTGGCTCAGGACCAGGAAATCATTTCAGGTTCTTCTTCTTCAAAAAGGAAGGTAGGTGGGTCAATGACCTCGGAAGAATGAGGGGAAGAGGAGGGAACTTTGGTCCATAGGTCACGCAGAAGGAAGGTGGTCTCAGACGACGAGTCTACACCTGTCAGTGTGCCTTCCATGCCTGAAGTTGGACTTTCTGCCTCCGAGGATGCTACTCCCTCTCCCATGCGTGAATCTGTTGACCATTTGTTCCGTGAAGGCTTTGGTCCTGTTGCTGATGAAGCTCCCTTGGCTGTCTTCTCTCCTTCTCTTAGAGAACTCCCTTCAACTGTTCCAGTTGTTTCTCCTGCTCCCGTGGATATTCCTGTTCCTGTCGTTGCTCCCTCTCCCGTGGCTTTTTCGGCCCCTCAGACTTCCTTGCCCGTGGCTCCTGCATCACTACATGCTTCTGTGCCTTCTGTTACAGAAGTAGGGTCTTCCAGCAGGGAGATGAGGTAGGTGATGATAAAAGTTCCAACAGAGGGTAGTCTCTTTAAAAAGTTTGGCCAGCCTGATGTGTGGTTGAACCCGTTGATAGGCCCGACAGAGAGAGCTAAGTTTGACAGCCACAGTTCTCTTACATGGGCTAATAAAATCATGCATACTTCTTTAAAGGTAAAATGCATTTTCTTGTGTTCATTCTTGTACATGTATTTACCATATCTAATTGACTTTTTTTTGTAGATCAATCTTATAGGCACAAAGCTTATGAAGAGGGTTTCTAACACGGAGCAGGAAGTGAAAGAATGGCGTGCTGAAGCAGATAATTGGAAGGAGCAGTATGAAAGCTTAAGGCTCGACATGGAGGCTATAGAAGAAGAAAAATGTACCTTGGAGCAGCAAGTGAGAGTCATGACGACATAGTTGGCCGTGGAGAAAGCATCTTCTGATCAGGCGGGCAAAGATAAGAACGTCCTTGAATCCTCATTTGCGGAGCAGCTGACTCGTGCCTCTGAAGAGATCAGGAATTTGAAGGCCTTGTTGAACCAAAAGAAGGAGTATTCAGGCGAGCTTGTGCAATCACTTACTTAGACCCAAGAGGATCTCCGCAACTCTTTGGAGAAAGTTCAATTCCTAGAAAGGTCTCTCGCTCCTTTAAGGGCCTCCAATGATGTTGTTGTGGCTGAGAGGGACGAACTAAGAGATGATATTATGCTATGAGAAAAAGATTAAGAAGCTCTTGAAGATAGTACAACTGTTGATATTAGTTGGGCGTATCTGAACTCTCGCCTCGACACATTGACTGAAATGAGCCGAGAGGGTTTCGACCTTAATGCTGAAATTGCAAAAATCAAGGAGGCCATTGAGAAGGATCAACAAGGTCCGAATCTCTCTTCACCTGAAAGTGAGGCTTCTGCTGTTCAAGTCTCTTCGTCTCCAGCTGCTCTTGTTCCCTCTGCTAGTGAAGTCAATCCCCCTTCCAAAGAAGTTTAAGAAATTGGTTCCTCTTTTTTTTTTCTTTTGTCTCAATTGGTGGTTACCCCCAGTCCCATCGGGGGTAAGTTTGGATCTTTTTAAGTCCCCAAATGACAAATTAGGGGAACCTGAATGTATATAAACTTTATACGGCTAAGTATAAGTTAATACTTAGTTTACTTAGCCGTTAGTATATTAATGCAAGTATGACTTTTGTTTTGAGTTTCTATTCCACTCTTTAAGTCTTTTGTATGCTTCATTTTTGAGGTTTAAGTTTACCCTCTAAGTTTTGCATATAAAATGCTTAGATTATCCCTAACTTTTCGTAGTAGGTACGGTTTTTATGAAAGAGGACCCTTTTTTTTATCGACACTTAATGAAAAAGACGTCTCAACTTCATAATGGTGTAAAAATGCAATAGAGAGATAGGAAGTTTTCACATGTTTAACAATGTTTCTGAAGAAATTTTTTTTGCCGAACTTTCATAACATTTTAGATGTGTTTGATTATCGTTTAAAACTCATGTTGCACTGTTTTCTTTTAACAGGTTTGATATACACCTGTATTTCTTAACTGTTTTCCTAATGTAACAGTTTTTTCGAGTTAATACAAGGGAATGACTATTTTTATTTTGTAACAGTTTCATAAAGGTATGGGTTTTTACCCGTAACTGGTTTTATTGACAACAGTTTTTAATAAACACGAGGGTGATGCTTTTTCATTCGTAACTATTTTTTGTTTATAACAGTTTTTTGAATAAATTCAAGGATAGTGATCTTTCATCCGTAACTGTTTTTTATTGATAACAATTTTCTGTATGAGTACAAAGATTTCATAACTGTTTTTAGTTACAACAGTTTTCTGAATGAGTACAAAGATGATGATCTTTATCCACAACTGTTTTTAGTTACAACAGTTTTCTAAATAAGTACAAAGATGTGTATTTCTCCCTCGTAACTAATATTTTGCCTTTTAACTTGAACGTTTGTTTACATCTATGAACATTGTTCGAAGGTTTTTGAATCAGGCTTTTGTGTTTTTGAGTCTTTGGCTCTTTCGATTTTGCTCGTATCACTTGACTTGTTGGGTAGATGGATCTTCAGGCTCGAACTTTGACTTTTTGATAGTCTTCTTTGCTTCGTCTTTGCCTTCCATACTGTATAGTCCCCCAAGTGTTTGAGCTTTGAAGAATGAAATCTCGAGCACTTGACTATTCCTTCTTTGTGGTCCTTTTCCTGAAAAGGAAAAACATACGGGACTCGAAGGTATATAGTTTTTAGATGATGACCGCTTAACCCTTTAAAACGTCCATTAGAAAGTGTAACCCTAGACCGGGAATTTAGTTACTTCCTCGCGTCTTTGCAGGTCTAATATCATCATCTGGTGATGGGTTAGATTTTTGCCTATCTTCTAAAACGGTTAGTAAATTTTTAACTGTACAAATATAAAATCGAACGTAGTGATACCTGACCGGGGGTATTCCTTTTCCTTAGAAGTAATACTTCTTCAACTGGATGGCATTCCAGCTTGTTGGTAAGATCCTGCCGTCCATAGCTTCCAGCTCATGGGCGCCTTTCCCAGCGATGCCTCGGACTTTATAGGGTCCTTCCCAATTTGGGTTTAACTTTCCCGCACCAGCTTCTTTTGTTGATTGGAAGACTTTCTTGAGAACGAAGTCCTCAATTTTGAAGTATCTGAGGTGAGCTTTCCGGTTGTAATAACGCTCTATGCTTTTTTTTGAGCTGCCACACGTATCAACGCGATTTCTCTTCTTTGTTCGAGCAAGTCCAGATTAGTTCTCAACTCATCGCTGTTTGTATCTTCCGTGGCTGTTGTAAACCTTATGCTTGGTTCGTCAATATCCATCGGTATTAAGGCTTCTGAGACATAAACAAGGGAAAATGTAGTTTCTCCCGTGGCTGTTTTTGAAGTTGTTCTGTAATCCCATAGCACTGCCGGTAATTCATCAGGACAATTTCCCTTGTCTTTCTCTAACCTTTTCTTTAGGTTGTTGATGATGACCTTATTCGTTGATTCATCTTGCCCATTAGCCACGGGGTGATATGGTGTTGAGGTAATTCGTCTGATTTGCCATCCCCCATTTCATGAACGACTGCATCTCTGCTTGATGGTCTATATTCTGACCGAGTGTTTTCGAACCTAGGACGAGTTTCTCGTCCCGAAGGTCCCATATAAGGATCGTACCTGCTTTTACCTGATCTTCTGTCTGATTCGGAACGTCTGGAACTGATACGATCTTCGTCTTTTGAACGATCAATGGTATCTTCTCTATACGAAGCTTGGTGTTGTACCTGTTATAGACATCATTCCATGTCGTAGCTGGGAATTCTCTCAAGCTTTCCTTGATTCTTCTCGTGGTTTCTGAACTTTTGTCATTTAAGTTGCTTGCAAATGCCATGGCTGCCCAATTATCAGGCACCCTTGGTAGTAGCATTCTTTCTCGTTGAAACCTGTTTACAAATTCACGGAGTAGTTCCGTGTCTCCTTGTTTTATTTTAAATATGTCCTCCATTCTTTTCTCCACTTTTTGCGCACCAGAGTGTGCTTTTATGAAGGAATCTGCAAGCTCAGCAAAAGAATAAATAGAGTTTTCAAGGAGAAGAGAATACCAGGTTAGTGCTCATTTGGTAAGTGTTTCTCCAAAATTTTTGACTAAGACCGACTCAATTTCTTGTTTTGTTAAGTCATTGCACTTAACTCTGGTGTTAAAAGCAGTCACATGGTTGTGTGGGTCGGTTGTCTCGTCATACTTAGGAATATCAGACATTTTGAACTTCTTGTGAATAGGCAAGGGTGTTGCGCTTGGTTTCCAAAGTTGTTGAGATATCTATCAACGTCAATGCCTTTGATAACAGGTGGCACTCCAGGAATTTATTCGATTCGATCGTTTTGTTCCTTCACCTATTTCTGCAAGGTTAGTAATAAAGTTTGTAATACAAAGCTATTAGACATACCTGGTTTCATTTCGAGAGATTCATTAGGAGTATCTCCCCTTCCTGAGTTTGCCAACCCAGACTGAGGATTTTCCACGGTGATGGTATTATTGGGGGGTGGTGTCGATGGTGCAGGTGACGCTGTCAGTAATCCTCTCGCAAATTCTTGCAAAGCCTGGCTTACATACTCTACAATTATTTGATTTACTTGATCTTGTTCTACAGTTTGATCATTACCATTATTATTGTTGTTGGATCTTTCTGGGGATTGCTCCATTGAACCTCGTGGGGTTCCTGCGAGTGATGGAATTCCATCCCGTTGTTGGTTATTGTCGTTGGGGTTCGACATAGTTCAGAGGATATTGCTTGAAAAGTAAACAAAGATTATCAGATTCCCGGTAACGGAACCAATTTTTTTAACCAAAGAATTAGATCCTTTAACCAGAGCTATTTTTAGGATGAACGCGAGTTTCTAATAACCAAGGTAATAACGATAATTGCGACTAAATAAGTAAATAGAAAATAATGAGATGCACAGAAAGTAAAGTGTATTATAATCGTAGTTCGAATGTCCCTTACAAGTTATATTTTATTCCCTTATATAGGGAATTTCTTAATATATTTACAATGATCGCACATTAATGACTAATTATGACATTAATGTAACGTTACAAAGAGTAACCATAACTATTGCGTGAAGGTTTTGTAACGTGTGGATCATTAATTGAAGATCTCTGAATCTACCCGTAGCTATGTCCGGATTCATTCCGACCGTGTCTCTTCCTTGTCTCAATCAGGTTGAGTTTCTCATAGCTGATTACCCCGTAGGTATATTGTGTCGTGCCTCTTTGCTTCGTACCTCTTTATAGAATCCTATCCATCTGTCATGTTTTTATTGCTCCACATAACTGGTTGAGTCATCAAGAATTATTACACGTGTGAAGCTCTTTTTACCAATACAATTATCACATATGATTTCCTTTGGAACTCCAAATCGGCATATAATGTTTCGCCAAATGAAGTCTTTTACCTCCTTTTCTCGTACCTGTTTGAAAGCTCCTGCCTCTAACCATTTTGAAAAGTAATTTGTTAACACTAATAAGAATCGTACCTTTCCTTTAGCTTGTGGTAAAGGTCCTACTATATTCATTCTCCATTTCATAAATGGCCATGGGGAAATAACTGTATGTAATAACTCTGCATGTCGATGCATATCTATGATATTTATCACATTTGGCTAAAAAGGTTTCCGCATCTTCTTCCATTTTAGGCCAGTAGTATCCTGCTCAAATTTGTGTTTTAACTAAAGATCTTCCTTCTGCGTGCTTTTCGCAATGTCCTTCATGTACTACTATCATCACATACTCTGTTTGATTGGGTCCAAGGCACCTTGCTAAAGGACCTCCAAACATTTTTCGATATAAATTATCTCGGATTAGACAGTAACGAGCAGCATTTCATCGAAGCACTTGAGATTCTTTCTTGCCTTCAGGTACGATCTCGTACTGCAAAAAATTAACAATCTCGTTTCTCCAGTCCCAGGTTATTAAAGCTTACCTCGTGTTTATCCTGGTCAAGTGCTGAATGAAATAAATGTATTACAATAGCGTTTTCTTCACTCGTTACTTCTGCAACTGAAGCAAGATTACCCAACGCGTTTGCTTCTGCGTTTTCTTCCCTGGGTATTTGCACGATCTTCCATGACTGGAATTGCCTAACCACTTTTCGTGCCTTTTCCAAGTATTGTTGCATTCATGCCTCTCTAGCAGTGTAAGTCTCTTTCATCTGATTGACTACTAATTGAGAGTCATTTTTAATCACAATTTGCTCTATGGAGAGTTCTCATGCTAATTCCAATCGTGCAATTTGTCTTATACTTTCACCTGAGGGTGGGATTAAGAGTCGGCCCATTTGACTTTTGAAGAGCCATCAGTAAATAAAGTCCACGTACTTGGATTAGCTCTAGTAAAAACATGCAATTCCTTTTCTACTTCAGGAATTATTATTGTACTAAAATCTACGACAAAATCTGCTAAAACTTGAGACTTTATTGTTGTTCTGGGTTGATAAATAATGTCATAATCACTTAATTCTATTACCCACTTGGCTAATCTGCCTGACAATTCTTGTTTATGCAAAATATTCCTTAAAAGATATGAAGTTATTACGGAGATAGGATGACATTGAAAATATGGTCTCAATTTCCTAGCTGCGATGACCAATGCTAAAGTAAGTTTCTCTAGATGCGGATATCTAGTTTCAGCATCTAATAAAGATTTACTAACATAATAAATCGGATATTGTTTACCTTTGTCCTCCCTTACTGAAACTGCACTTACAGCTACTTCTACGACTGCAAGGTATACAAATAGCCTTTCTCCATCCCTTGGTTTAGACAATAAGGGAGGATTTGATAAATATGCCTTCAAATCTTTGAAGGCTTGTCGGTGTTCTTCAGTCCATTCAAATTGATTTTGCTTCTTTAACAAAAACTACCCAGTATAATCCCACCAAGTGGGGTCTAGGGAGGGTAGGATGTATGCAGCCTTACCCCTGTCCTGGAAGGGTAGGGTGACTGTTTCCGATTGACCCTCGGCTAAAGAATATGAAGGAAGCCCTGATAACAAGTGATAGCAAGACAAATAGTTAGAAAACTAAATCGGATATAACAACATAGAATATGGAAGGAGTACCAATAATAAGTAATATAAAGAAAGTATATTTAGACAGATAAGTCTAAGGCAACACATGAGAATATGACGAAGTCCTGCTAGCAAACTATTGAATTACCGAAGGTAAGTCGTAACAGAACAAGACACGCATTGTCACGACCCAAATCCTAATCCGGGTCGCGATGGCGCCCAACAGCGGGGTTAGGCAAACCGATATAATTTTCACTAAGTGATTCCCTTCCCATTCGATCAAACAAGTCAATGGTTACCAACTTATAACAACTAACATGATACTAGTCCTGAGTGAAGGTAAAATCATAGTAGATACAAGGCCAAAATAAAACATATACATAGATATACATCCCAAAACCCCAAAAAATATATATCGCATGTTTGCCAGGAACTAGTGTCACGAGTGTCACGGGAAACTACTGAATATACAATGAATACAACATATACAGGGTCCCAGTCTGAATGAAATAGACAGAGAGCATAACAAAAGAAACTCCAGGGTGCTGCTAGGAAGTCGCCAGGAAAGCAGCTCACCGTGAAGTATGACCACGCTATCAATATCTGGCACCGGCCTGAAAATCAGATGGACCAGCCTCCGGACCTGTACAATCAAGTACAGAAAAGGAAAGAAAGTGCAGCATGAGTACATATGTATAAATATGTATCCAGTGAGTATCCCGTCTAATCTCGAAGAAGTAGTGACGAGAGGTCGACTCGATACTCACTAAGGTCCAACAGTCGTAAGGTAAGCAGGATGTAAAGAAAACTGTAGGCAAGTAAAACAAATAATCAAGCACATCAATATCCGACATCAAATAACAATCTCAAATCAAACAAGTTTGATATCCACCGTGGCGTACGGCCCGATCCTACCCTGGTAATCTCAATCTCGCTGTGGCGTACGACCCGATCCCACCCTGGCAGTCTCAATCTCGCAGTAGTATACGGCCCGATATCATAATATAATCAATCATCACTCTGCCGTGGCGTACGACCCAATCCCATAATATAATCAATCATCACTCTGCCGTGATTCTCTTATCACGCTTAAATCAGGACAAGTATCAAAACGTTCAAAGACAACAATACCAATCACACAAGTATACAAGTCATGTCTATGCTACAACAGGGGAAAACAATGAGCATGATGTGTCCTAGCTACCCGGACGAAGCACTAATAGCCACTATGTACGGACTCTCGTCACTTGGTGCATACGTAGCCCCCAAACAAGATCACATAGCAAACAAGGTTACCTAGAGGGACAATTTCCCTCTTACGAGGTTAGAAAGGAGACTCACCTCGATAAAAGCACTCCTCGGACCAAGGACTAGATCAAAATATGCGCCCGAAATTCTGAAACTACCCTCGATCGCTCACAGCTAGCCAAACATAGCATAATTGAATCAATTTATGCTCCATGAATAAGAATTAACAAGAAATCCCAAAATATAGTATTCTTGAAGGTTTTTGAAGTTTCGACCCCGGGCCCACGCGTTCGGATTTTGAAAATTCTCGAAGGAATGAATTACGCGAAGCCCAAGGATCGTAATTACATAATTTATTTAAGAGTTCATAACATAAAAAGGGATAATTCACTAATTATCAAAGCCCTAGGAATTTCTACCAAATTTCATGATTTTTGTTTCTTTTAGGAATTAACCCGCTAAATTCCATGCATAATCGTGAGAAATAGGAGAGAATTGCTTACCTCTTCTGTGGGTGGTTGTGGGAGGTGTTCTTCATCCTTGGGTGCTCTCTAATGGAGGTAAAAGATGACTAATGAGGAAGACAACCCGTAATTGAGCATTTAAATACTGCCCAGGAAAACCTTCACTGCGATCGCGACATCAGGCCTGCGATCGCAGAGACCAAGCTGCTGGACCACTGCGATCGCGGCTGGAGGTCTGCGATCGCGGAGAACAAATGGTCCTGGTCCCCAAACGACGCTATGTGATCACATAGATGGGACATGCGATCGCGGAGAGTGGGGAGTTAGGCTTATGCGATCGCAGGAGTGAGGTTGCGATCGCAGAAGGTGGGGGAAGAGACTTATGCGATCGCAGGGTGATGTCTGCGATCACAGAGAAAAAAATTTAGCCCAGAAGAAATCCCTCTCTTCGATCGCAGAGAAGGAAACCAAACAGGAATTTTCTGGTTTTTCTAACTTAGCTCCCGGGGGTCTAAAACACCCCTGAGCCCCCGTCCAAAATCATCGGCAAGTCTGTATTCTTGATACGGACTCGCTCGAACTTCCGGAACATGAAAACAACAACGGAACTCAGAATCAAACCCCAAAACCAAATTAGTCAAACTTAAGAACTTTGAAATTCTAGTATTCATTACATTATGCCGGACGGGTCTATACTACTCGGAATGACCCCATATTTTGCAGACAAGTCATAAATGACTATTCGGACTTATTGCCGGTCCCGGAATTCCATTCGGACCCCGATAGCATGAAGTCCCGTTCCAGGCCAAGTTCTAAACTTAAGGAAATCATGATTTCCATTTCGGGCGCCGAAACGCTCCCTGGTCATCAGAAACCCGAGCCGAACATATGCCCAAGTCTGAAAACATCATATGGAGCTACTGGAGCTTTCAGAACTCGATTTCGAGGTCGTTTGCTCAAAATGTTGACCGAAGTCAAACTTGGCCAAATAGGCCAGCCTTAAGGAACCAAGTGTTCCTAAACCATCCACCCGCTACCGCAAGTCATAAAGAACGAATAGCCGCTATGGAAGGTTTCATTTAAGGAAACATGATCCTGATACACAAAACGACCGGCTGGTTCGTTACATTCTCCCCCTCTTAAATAAACGTTCGTCCTCGAATGAGACTAAAATCGTACCTGGAGTGCTGAATAGATGTGGATATGTGCTCCGCATGTCCCGCTAGGACTCCCAGTCGCCTCCTCAACTGGTTGGCCCCTCCATTGTACCTTAACCACAGAAACTTTCTTAGACCTCAACTGGCAGTCCTGCCTATCAATAATGGCAACTGGCTCCTCCTCGAAGCGCAACTTCTCATCTAACTGGATAGTGCTGTAATCAACCACGTGCGAGAAGTCGGCGTGATACCTCCGAAGCATAGATACATGAAATACTGGGTGAACTCCTGATAAGGTTGGAGGCAAGGCAAGCTCATAAGCAACCTCTCCAACCCGCTTCAGCACCTCGAAAGGACCTATAAACCTGGGGCTCAACTTGCCTTTTTTCCCAAATATCATAATGCCCTTCATTGGCAAAACCTTCAACATGACCTTATCTCCCTCCATGAATGCTACATCACGTGCCCACTGATCTGCGTAGCTCTTCTACCTAGACTGGGCTGTACGGAGCCTCTCCTGTATAATCTTCACCCTTTCCAAGGCATCTTTGACCAGATCTGTACTGTATAACTTGGCCTCACCAAGCTCAAACCACCCAATCGGAGAACGACATCGCCGACCATATAAAACCTCAAATGGAGCTATCTCGATGCTGGACTGATAACTATTATTGTATGCAAACTCCGCTAAAGGAAAGAACTGGTCCCACTGACCCCCGAAATAAATCACGCAAGCCCTGAGCATATCCTCCAAAATTTGAACTGTACACTCTGACTGGCCATCAGTCTGAGGGTGAAATGCTGAACTGAGGTCTATCTGAGTACCCATCTCGCTGTGCAAAGCTCTCCAGAAGTGCGAAGTGAACTGAGGACCCCGATCTGAAATGATAGACACCGGCACACCATGCAACCGGACTATCTCACGGAGGTAAATCTGAGCTAGCCTCTCTGTAGTATAAGTAGTAGCCACATAAATGAAATGTGCCGATTTTGTCAATCTATCCACAATGACCCAAACCGCATCAACCTTCCGCAAACTCCAAGGCAACCCAACCACGAAGTCCATAGTGATATGCTCTCATTTCCACTGAGGAATGGGCATCTGCTGAAACAAGCCTCCTGGCCGCTGATGCTCGTACTTAACCTGCTGACAATTAAGACACCTAGCCATAAGCAAGATAAGACAGACACCCTTTCTCGACCATGTGCCGAGATCTCATGAAGGAAATGATCCGGCTGAAGGTACTAACTGAAGAACCCTTCCACTCTAACCTCGGTGACTCAGGAATGGCTAATGTAACTGTCTTGGCATGGAAATCCAGGACAACATGATGAGGGGATAGCCAATCCATGCCCAAGATGACCTCGAAATCAACCATATCTAGCAACAACAGGTCGGCTATGGTCTCGAACCCACAGAAAGTAATCACACAAGACCGGTAGACCCGGTCTATCATTACAGAGTCGCCCACAGGAGTGGATACATACAAGGGAGAACCCAAAAGCTCACAAATAATATCCAGAGAATGGGCAAATAATGCTGAAACATATGAATATGTAGACCCTGGATCAAATAAAACTGAAGCCTCTCTACCACAGACCAAAATAATACCTGTAATCACAGCATCTGATGCCATTGCGTCTGCCCTGGCTGGAATAGCATAAAATCTGGCTGGAGCACCTGATGACTGAGCTCCCCCAGGACGAGTTGGAGCTGAACGACCCCCTCCTGGATGGCCTCCCTCTCTAGGGCTACCCCTGCCAACCTGACCTCCACCCCTAGGTGGTCGTGCTGTAATCATAGGCTGTTGGCTCTGCTGCACGACCTTGCCCCGATACCTGGGACAAAACCTCTATGCGTGACTCAGATCCCCACACTCGAAGCAACCCCCTGGCACTACTGCTCGCTGCCCTGAAGAGGAGGAACCCTGAATAGCTGAAGAGCGGTGTGAATCCTCTGGTAAAGCACTGTGATAAGAACTGGAGGATCTCTGATGGCTAGAATAACTGCTGGGTGCACTCTAGATGGCTGGAGGATGATAGGAGCGCTCTGGCATGGCGCTAAACTGGGGCCTGACTGGAACAACCCTAGGAGGTACTGGAGGTGCTGAATAGGAAGGCCTGCTGAACTGGACACCTCCGTACTGACCCCTGGCCCTAGCTGGAGCCTTTCTGAAGTCACCTGTGAACCTGGGCCTTTTGTCTTGCTGACCCTGCTGACCCTGCTCTCTACTCCTTGCACGGTAACCCTCGATACGTCGAGCTATCTCGACTACAAGCTGATATGGGGTACCCATCTCCACCTCTCTGGCCATGGAAGTCCTGATCCCCGGATGTAAGCCTGCCACAAACCTTCGAACCCTCTCAGCATCTGTGGGTAATATCATGAGAGCATGGCGAGACAACTCTGAGAACCTGGCCTCATAATCTAACACGGACATCTGCCCCTGCTCTAACCTGTCAAACTGACCCTGAAGCTCCTCCCTCTCAGATGCTGGAATGTATATGTCCAAAAATAACTGAATAAACTGCTCCCAAGTAACTGGTGGAGACCCTACTGGTCTACTGAGTACATAAGACTACCACCAGCGGCGAGCTCTGCCCTCAATCTGAAATGTCGTGAAGTCTACCCCATGTGACTCTAATATCCTCATGTTGTGCAGTCTGTCCCCGCACCTCTCGATAAAATCCTGTGCATCCTCTCCCCGCTCACCCCCAAAGGTCGGAGGGCGAAGCTGGGTCCATCTACCCAACAGCTTCTGCTGGTCTATCTCTGCAACTGGCCTGGGCACCGGTGCTGCCACCCTAGGCTGAACCGTGATCACTGGTGGAATATCTGGAGTACGATATACTGTAGTTGCTGGTCCTGCAGCCTGAGCGGTACATGTCTGAACTCCCCCTCCTGCCTGGGAAGTAGCAAGATCTGATGGAAGTACCCCTGCCTGGGACATAGTGTCCATGAACCTCAGCATACGGCCCATGACCTCCTGGAAGCCCGGCGCCATCATAAACTCAGCTGGTGGTGGAACTACTGGAGGCAGCTCATCCTGCTCCTCAACATAAGGATCCCTAATTGGTGCAACCGGTACAGCTCTGGGACGCCCTCGCCCCCTACTACGAACAGGAGCCCTACCCCTGCTCCTACCGCGGCCTCGAGCGACGGGGGTAGCAGCCTCCCCTGGATCAGGAACATGTGAAGCGCGCGTCCTCACCATATGCGAGAGAGTAGACGAACAATTTTGAGTACATCACCGATCGCACGATAGGATATTAAAAAAGGAGTTTCTTAACTCCCTATAGCCTCTTAAAGATAAGTACAGACGTCTACGTACCGATCCGCAAGACTCTACTGGATTTTACCGTGACTCGTAAGACTACGTGAACCTAAGGCTCTGATACCACGTTGTCATGACCCAAATCCTAATTCGGGTCGCGATGGCGCCCAACAGCGGGGTTAGGCAAGACGATATAATTTTCACTAAGTGATTCCCTTCCCATTCGATCAAACAAGTCAATGGTTACCAGTTTATAACAAATAACATGATACTAGTCCTGAGTGAAGGTAAAATCATAGTAGATACAAGGCCGAAATAAAACATATACATAGATATACATCCCAAAACCCAAAAAAAATATATACCGCGTGTGTGCCAGGAACAAGTGTCATGAGTGTCAAAGGGAAACTACTGAATATACAATGATTACAACATATACAGGGTCCCAGTCTGAATGAAATAGACAGAGAGCATAACAAAAGAAACTCCAGGGTGCTGCTAGGAAGTCGCCAGGAAAGAAACTCACCGTGAAGTATGACCACGCTATCAATATCTGGCACCGGCCTGAAAATAAGCTGGACCAGCCTCCGGACCTGTACAGTCAAGTACAGAAAAGGAAAGAAAGTGTAGCATGAGTACATATATATAAATATGTACCTAGTGAGTATCCCGTCTAATCTTGAAGAAGTAGTGACGAGAGGTCGACTCGATACTCACTAAGGTCCAACAGTCGTAAAGTAAGCAGGATGTAAAGAAAAATGTAGGCAAGTAAAACAAATAATCAAGTACATCAATATCCGGCATCAAATAACAATCTCAAATCAAACAAGTTTGGTATCCGCCGTGGCGTACGGCCCGCTCCCATATGGTACTCAATCTCGCCGTGGCGTACGGCCCAATCCCACCCTGGTAGTCTCAATCTCGCCGTGGCGTACGGCCCGATCCCACCCTGGTAGTCTCAATCTCGCCGTGGCGTACGGCCCGATCCCATAATATAATCAATCATCACTCTGCCGTGGCGTACGGCCCGATCCCATAATATAATCAATCATCACTCTACTGTGGCGTACAACCCGATCCCATAATATAATCAATCATCACTCTGTCGTTGCGTACGACCCGATCCCATAATATAATCAATCATCACTCTGCCGTGATTCTCTTATCACACTTAAATCAAGCCAAGTATCACAACGTTCAAAGACAACAATACCAATCACACAACTATACAAGTCATGTCTATGCTACAACATGGGAAAACAATGAGCATGATGTGTCCTAGCTACCTGTACGAAGCAGTAATAGCCACTACGTACGGACTCTCGTCACTCGGTGCGTACGTAGCCCCCAAACAAGATCACATTGCAAACAAGGTTACCTAGAGGGACAATTTCCCTCTTACAAGGTTAGAAAGGAGACTCACCTCGATAAAAGCACTCCTCGGACCAAGGACCGGATCAAAATATGCGCCCGAAATTTTGAAACTACCCTCGACAACTCACAACTAGCCAAACATAGCATAATTGAATCAATTTATTCTCCAAGAATAAGAATTAACAAAAAATCCCAAAATATAGTATTCTTGAAGGTTTTTGAAATTTCGACCCCGGGCCCACGCGTTCGGATTTTGAAAATTCTCGAAGGAATGAATTACCCGAAGCCCAAGGATCGTAATTACATAATTTATTTAGGAGTTCATGGCAAAAAAGGGATAATTCACTAATTATCAAAGCCCTAGGAATTTCTACCAAATTTCATGATTTTTGTTTCTTTTAGGAATTAACCCGCTAAATTCCATGCATAATCGTGAGAAATAGGAGAGAATTGCTTACCTCTTCAGTGGGTGGTTGTGGGAGGTGTTCTTCAACCTTGGGTGCTCTCTAATGGAGGTAAAAGATGACTAATGAGGAAGACAACCCGTAATTGAGCATTTAAATACTGCCCAGGAAAACCTTCACTGCGATCGCGACATCAGGCCTGCGATCGCAGAGACCAAGCTGTTGGACCACTGCGATCGCGGATGGAGGTCTACGATCACGGAGAACAAATGGTCCTGGTCCCCAAACGACGCTATGCAATCACATAGATGGGGCCTGCGATTGCGGAGAGTGGGGAGTTAGGCTTATGCAATCGCAGGAATGAGGTCTGTGATAACAGAAAAGGGGAAGAGACTTATGCGATCGTAGGATGATGTCTGCGATCTCAGAGAACAAAATTTAGCCTAGAAGAAATCCCTCTCTGCGATCGCAGAGAAGGAAACCAGACAGGAATATTTTGGTTTTTCTAACTTAGCTCCCGGGGGTCTAAAACACCCCCGAGCCCCCTGGGACCCCGTCCAAAATCACCGGCAAGTCTGTATTCATGATACGGACTCGCTCGAACTTCCGAAACATGAAAAACAACAACGAAACTCAGAATCAAACCCCAAAACCAAATTAGTTAAACTTAAGAACTTTGAAATTCTAGAATTCATTACATTACGCTGGACGGGTCTATACTACTCGGAATGACCCCATATTTTGCAGACAAGTCATAAATGACTATTCGGAACTATTTCCGGTCCCAAAATTGCATTCGGAACCCGATAGCATGAAGTCCCATTCCACGCCAAATTCTAAACTTAAGGAAATCCTGATTTCCATTTCGAGCGCCGAAACGCTCCCGGGTCATCAGAAACCCGAGCCGAACGTATGCCCAAGTCTGAAATCATCATACGGAGCTACTGGAACTGTCAGAACTCGATTCCAAGGTCGTTTTCTCAAAATGTTGACCGAAGTCAAACTTGGCCAAATAGGCCAGCCTTAAGGAACCAAGTGTTCCTAAACCATCCAAATCATTCCCAAATCCCGTACCACCCGCTCCCGAGAGTCATAAAGCACAAATAGCCGCTATGGAAGGTTTCATTTAAGGAGATGGGACCCTGATATACAAAATGACCGGCTGGGTCGTTACACGCATCTATAGAGAACTAAGGGAAAAAAGGTACCATACTAGCACTAATACTATCGAACTCGGGAAAGCAAAGGGAAACTCACGACTACCTACTAACCTTCCACCCTAATCTTCTGCCTGCACACCCTTCTATCTAGGGTCATATTCTCGGTCAGCTCAAGTTGCGTCATGTCCCGCCTAATCACTTCCTACCAAGACTTCTTAGGTCTACCTCTACCCCTGCTCTCACCTCCCAAGGCCAACCTCTCACATCTCCTGACTGGGGCATCTGTGCCCCTCCTCTTAACATGCCCAAACCATCTCAACCTTGCATCACACATCTTTACCTCCACAAAGGCCACTCCCACCTTGTCCCGAATAACTTCATTCCTAATTCTATCCAATCTAGTATGCCCACACATCCATCTCAACATCCTCATTTCCACTACTTTCATACGCTAGACATGTGACTTTTTGACTGGCCAACACTCTGCCCCATACAACATAGTTGGTATGACCACTACCTTATAGAACTTACCCTTAAGTTTTAAAGGCACATTCTTATCACACAAGACACCGGAAGTGAGCCTCCACTTCGTTCATCCTGCACCGATACAGTGTTTTTGTTTCTTTAACACTGAAAAGAATTTAAAGCTTTTCTCTGAAGATCTTGAAATGAATCTTCCCAGAGATGCAATCCTACCTGTCAATCTTTGTACCTCTTTTTTGCTTGTGAGTATATCGGGTATTTCTTCAATAGCTTTAATTTGTGCAGGATTTACTTCAATTCCTCTATTAGATATGAGAAAGCCTAAAAACATACCTGAAGCTACGCCAAAAGCGCACTTTTCTGGGTTCTGTTTCATATTATATCTACGGAGAATCTCAAAGGTAGTTGAAAGATGTCGAAAATGATCTTTCGCTTGTGTAGATTTGACCAACATATCATCAATGTATACTTCCATTGTCTTCCCCAGGTGTTCTTGGAATATATTGGTCACCAGTCTTTGATACGTGACTCCAGCATTTTTCAAGCAAAAAGGCATGACTTTGTAACAATAAGTCCCGCTCTGTATTGGTAAAAGAAAATATTACACGTGAAATTAATTATGTGGCTAACATGGCAAGACACGTGGATCACTAGAAAAGCGACAACTGGAGAAGAGCATTAAAAAGACACGAGACTCAGTAGATACGAGCAAATCACCCACGAGATGAGAAGAAACGGTTGCTCGAGTCTCTTTAGTGATTTGAAGAGGCACCTGTGGAATGAACCAAGACAGCAAAAAGGGCAGATTCATTGATCTTCAATTAATGAGCATGGATGATTATAAACGTTACAAAATCTTCACGAAACAACTACGATTACCAAATATAATGTTTCATTAATGTCATTAATGCTCATAATGACTCGATCATAAAAGGGAAAAGACGTTGTACTTGAAGATCATTATATAAGGGAAATGAAGGTCATCTGTACAGACACGTTATGATTATAATTGGAGTACAATTACTTTCTTGTGATTTCTATTGATTACTTTGTCATTTCTTATTCTAATTTCCTTTCTTATTTCTGAAAGAATATCGAATTTATTGATTATCAGTAACCCGAGTACTTCTAAAAATAGGCTTTGACTGAGAATCTAATTCTTTGGTTAAAGAGTGACGAGGATTTTAGCTAAAGGATGCTCACAAACATAATCTTTATAGTAACTAGAAATAGGACAACACTACTATGTAATATAAAAGAGTACAAGGAAACAATTAAGCGAAGCAGAAAATGATTTCTTGAAGAACCACAATTAACATCCCTCAACATCAACCAATCCCTTCCTTAGTGTGATAACCGACAAATCATAGTAATACTTTTATAGAGTGAGAAAATATCCAAGACATTAAAATCAATGGCAAGGAAACACCCTTTGCGCATTTATCTCATCCTCGCAAAATATACGTATAATAGTACCAACCAGGTGAAACAAACGCCGAAAACAAAAATGAAAAGGTAGGAAACATAAAAAAGATGTTATCGGTTAGGAAAGAAGTACATAATTTCACCCAACTAGCATGGTAGAAGGCATATATGTAGATAAAACAAATAATAAGGGAAATCATGATCTCTATACGTTGACAAGTATAGGCATGAATGAATAACATGGTAGAAGACGTGTACTAAAATGCAACAACATGAAATAGGCATGATGTTTTCAAGTTGAGAAAGTAGAAGGCATGGGCAACAAAATAATAATTGAGACAGAGAACAAGGGCAGGACAATAACAACAAGTCACATAAGAACTATAAGCACGACAATAACAACTTAAGGTAAAGACACGAACGTATTTTTCAAGGAAACAATATCACAACATAATGCATGTCCCTTGTCCTCACCTGCACGGAAACACCCTACGTGCCATGAACTAGTGATAACATAAAATCATGATAATATAAATGAAATGGAACGAAATCACCCTTCGTGCTTTTACACTCGAATGAAATGGAACGACATCGGTCTTCATGCTTTACACTCACATGACATGGCACGACAACACCCTACGTGCTTTACACTCTCCCTCACACACACACACACAACACACACACATATAACCCTGATATATATATATATATATATAT
>ML286822.1:0-57686 GCA_005239495.1 Nicotiana undulata | reverse complement strand
TATCAAGTAGCATTAGATCATGCTAGACCAAATGTTCCAACTCCTACCTCGTCTAGCTCGCAGTTTCCTACAAGATCTGCGGGGCTAAAAGCACTTAGTTCTTGGACGGGGTTCGGGGGTTCTCAAGGCGATAATCTTGGTGATAGTTCACAACTAAATGAGCTTCAAGTTTATTTGTCGCAGGGACTTGAATCAGAGAACCCAGAAGACACCTTCAATGTTTTGGAATGGTGGAAGGACAAAGAAAAACACTTTCCGGTTCTTTCAAAGATGGCTCGAGATATTTTAAGTATTCAAGCTTCAACAGTGGCATCGGAGAGCGCTTTCAGCCAAGCGAGACTTCAAATCGGTGATCATAGAGCGTCTATGAGGGAGAGCTTAGAAAAATCAGTACTCTTCAGAGATTGGATCCGGTCGGAAAGAAGAAATTTTGGACTTGCTGAATCACAACCGGATATAGACGAAGCTTATGAAGAAATGCTAGCGGAACTTGCGGAGGATGCTGCTTCGCCCGGAAGCGGTGATGAACAAGCTTATTTTCGGCCACCACCAACGGAAATTCCTCCCAACCTTGAAGGATTTATGAAATTTGTTAGAGATAATATGTAGATTAATATGTAACTTGTATTTTGGCACATCTTGATTAGTTTTTTTCCCTTTTAATGGTGGTATTAGTACCTTAGCTGTGCTCATTCCATTGGGGGGAGGAAGACTAAGAAAGATATTGTCAATTTTTTAAATGTCGTATTAATAAAAATTATAAGACATTTCCTAGAATATTTGTGTTTAACCTTGAATTACAAGACATAAGTCATAATTATATAATATAATTTACAATAAATTTCCTTAGATAATATAATATAAATACATCAAGAAAATTAAATAGCCAACGACTATATTTCAAAAACTAGTCGTTTGGCATGTTTAAAAAATAGCCATTTGGCCCCCAAACTCTGTTTTAACCCCAAGCTTTTTATAATTACACTTTTCCCCTATTCTCAACTATAAATACCCCCTCATTATTTCATTTTTACTCACAAAATCATCAATCTCTCTCAATCTCTCTCTACTCAAATTCTCAATTCAAGTTAAATCATGCCCGGTGGTTCTAGAATTACCCCATTTGTTCGGGAACACTATAATTTGGTAGAAGAAAATGAAGAAACTTACACGATATCGTGCAAGCATGATATCACTGTGGTTTTGTATTCACTCGGCGAAAGATGGAGGGCACATGCTCTTTAAAGAGGCATATAATCAAGTCTTGTCAAGCGCGTCCTCAAGACATTCGTATCTAATATTTTAAGTTTAATTAAAACTTGTGTTATTTTAATTTAATTAGATGTATTATGCTTAATATTGTAGTTTGTTAAATTAATTTGATGTACTATTAATTTATTATGCAATGTTAGTGCAAGTTTGAAGTACTATTATTATTATTAATTTGAAGAAACTTACTATTTTTTGTGTTTAAATATGAATTACAATATTTATATCACAAAGATTTACAAGAAATTTCCTTACATAAAAAATTTTAAAAAAAAATAGCCCGGACCCGTTTAGGCCCGCGGGCCCAGCCCGCTTAGCCCGGGCCCCATGCCGGTTCCACCCATATAGCCCGTTTGGCCCGGGCCTAGCCCGTTAGCCACCCTTAATCTGGCCCACCATGTTGGCCATTTCCCCACTGGTGATATTGTCTGGCACGTATGCTTCACTCAGCACCCTTAGCAAAGCACTCCTGTGAGTTTCAAAGTTTTGTAACAGGGAGAGGATGGATATCTGAGCTGGCGTATTGTTCAACTGGTCGAGGATTGAGTATTCCTTGGCTTGTATCTTTCTCCACTGATCGTCTGAACCTGTTTCAATGATGGGGGGACGGTTGTTGGCCTGCTTGCTAGACTCGACCAAATGTTCGGGGGTATAAACTTTGCCAGTTCTTGTCATACCCTGTGCAACGATGGCTTCTTCAGACTTGCCTTTACCTGTCCTCTTTGCTTCAGCGGTATAGTCCCACAGAATGGCGTCTGAGTAAAAGGGTGACGTTGTTGTCATTTCCACTAGGATAGGTGTGGTCATTCTTATTCCTGCCGGAGTATATGTTATAGATGGCCGGACTGCAACTTCGAGTGGTCGCACAAACTAGACTTCGATCGGTCCTGGGGCCTTTCCTTTGGCGGGTGGTCTTGATTCAAACTCAAGTGGAATGGACATGTTTACCTCAACTTCCTCAGATGGCTGCATCTGGACCATGATCGGATTAAGAGTAATCGCAGGCTTCTTCGGATCACCCTCGACAATTAGCCCAATTGACCCTTCGGGATCCTAATCATCTTCAGCCTCAATCTTGTGGACACCGCCTTTATGGTCGGGCAGTGGATTATTGCGAACATTAGGAGCAGGGTCCTTGGATATAATGATCTTGTTATCTATGAGGGTTTGTATCTTGTCTTTCAAGGAACGACATTCCTCGATGGCGTGTCCCTTCATGCCGGAGTGGTAAGCACAAATTTTGTTTGGGTTGACCCATTGAGAAGGGTTCTCAGGGACGACAACATGAATGGATGTGACATAACCGGAGCATTTAAGCTTTTCGTATAATTGGTCAATGGGTTTAGCTATGGCAGTATACTGTTTTGGTGGACGATGGTCGAAGTTTGGGCGAGGTCTAGGGAAGTTTTGGCGATTAGGTGGTGATTGATAGTGAGAAGGTTGGGAATTGTTGGAATTATAGACGGGAGTTGGTTGTGAGTATCTGGGCGAGGTAGGCTGATATGTGGATGGCGGAGTGTAGTAGGTGGGTGAGGGTGTTTGGTATTGAGGTGAGGGTGCTTGGTAGCTTAGAGCTGGTTGGTATATGAAGGAAGGTGCGGGGTATACTTGGTATTTGGGAGGGGACTTGGCTTGCTGTGCCACTATCACGGCTCCTACATCCCTTTTCTTTGACACACCACCGGATTGCAGAGCTTTATTGGTAGCCTGTAATGCTTCAAAATTAGTAACCATACCGTTTTTTATACCTTCCTCGATTCTCTCTCATAGCTTGATAATATCAGAAAACTTGTGCCCCTCGACCATCATCATCCGCTCATAGTACTGAGGATCCTGAGCGCGCACAAAGAATTTCTTCATTTGTTCCTCTTCCAAGGCTGGCCTAACCTTGGCAGCCTCTGAACTCCAACGAGTAGCATACTCGCGAAAAGTCTCAGTTGGTTTCTTCTTCAAGTTCTGGATGTAGAACACATCCGGTGCATTCTCCGTGTTGATTCTGAATGTATCCATGAAGTCTGTAGCCATGTTCACCCAATTGATTCATTTCTTTAAATCCTGGTTGATGTACCAGGATAGTGCATCACCTTTCAAACTCCTCATGAAGAGTTTCATGCGGATCCTTTCATCTTTCCCCACGCCGACTAATTTTTTGCAGTAAGTCCTCAGATGGATTCTTGGGTCACCAGTACCATCAAACATCTCGAACTTAAGAGGTTTGTACCCCTCGGGCAGTTCAACATCGGGTTGTATGCAAAGATCCTCATAGTTCAATCCCTCAACCCCTTTAACTCCTTCGACGCCCTGAACTCGGTTGGTCGATTTCTTGAGTTCCTCGGCCAGATTCCTGATGAGCTTATCCTTAACGTCGGACTCGTGGGTATGCGATGTGGAATGAGTTACGGTTTCCACATAAAGGGGTTGTCGTAAGCCTGGAAGTGGTCTCTCGTCTGATCCTGGAGAGGCGGAGTGTTGTAGTGACATGTGTTGCGTGGTGCCGGTGGAACGATATCTTTGGGGTGGTTGGGTTGTTTGGGGATATTTTGTTGTAAAGTGGGGTTAAGGGCATTGGGGAAGTGAACGTCTGGGACGTTGAGGGAGAATGATAAGTGGGACAAATTCTTGACTTGATCAAGTTCCTCTTGGAACTTTAGTAGCTTCTTCTCTAGTGGAGACATACCCTCGTGCAGAACTTGAACACCCTGACCATCAGTGATCTCAACCTGTTCATCCCTGTTGTCTTTTCTAGTACCACTTGCATCTGCCATCTTGGTTTTACCCTTACTTTTCCCTTTAAGAGGACTGGGGGGAGGAGTAGGAGGAGGGCCCTTTGATCTGGTGCAATAAGTTATTGATGCCAGAGTGCACGAACTAACCTTTGGGGAAGGGGAATAACTAACAAAAAAGGTAGTGAAGTTAGTGAAGATTATGAAGAATATTGCGGTAATTTAAACACGTAATGCGAAGAATGTAAAACGCATCCTAAGTTGGGGAACCTCTTTATGTCCGAGGTAGGCCTAACGACAAATTAATTTGGAGAACTTAAATACTAAATGCCTCATTTTATTGATAATAAAATAGACAAATCCAACTTGACTCTAAAAATAAGAAAATGTAAAATGTCACTAATGGACAATGGCCTTATTACATCAAAAGCAAAGTAAATACAAATCCTATCTATTTGGTCCCAGAAGGACCTTCCCCAGACTCGGCACCTCTACTTGCATTGATCAACATTTCTATCTCGCGGAGTCCCAGCAGTAAGTAGGTCTTGGCTAGAATTCCCACTCAGTTCCCTCGGTCTTTTGACAAGTCTCGATCCTCCTAAGTAACTTTTCCTCCAAGTCAACTATGCCTCGTTCCAAGCGTGCTACCCTCTGAGTGGAAGTGATGGCCATGTCTTTCCATTCCTCGATCATCTTCTTGTTGGCTATGTGGATTTTGTGATGATCTTCTTCATAGTCACGGAACCTTTTGCGAAGCTGGTTGAGCCTAGTTGTTGCCTCGACTTTCTCATCTATGACCCTATGTCCTCGAGCGAACCCTGGCCCAATACTTCCTCCCCAGTTATCATCCAACCATCCCATATAGTAAGGAGAGCAACCAACGTGATACCTGTCGGGCTTGATAGTGTCCTTCTCCAACCGGATCCTGCAGTGCCACAATTGCTGAGCTTGACACTTGTGAGGGTTGTCATCATTTTGGAAGTCCGCCTTGAGATGGCTCATTTTCTCGACCCTTGAGACGACTTGCTTCCTTCCTGCCTGCCTCATGGCGCGAATCGGGACGTAAGGGTATGTCCCTCTAAGACCAATCAATATCAGGAACGAAGTGTCTCTAGTTCGAATGATGAATTCGTCGGTCGGGAACCACTTGAACATCCATTGGATCTGATCCTCGGTCAGATTTTCCAATAACTCAACCCATCCATCGGCATTCTCTGGTTGTGCAAACATGTCGGGGATATAGTTCATATGCTTTGGATGATGAAAGCAATATGATCATCCCAAACTCTCCTATGTATGTCTTGACGGTAGTTACCCCTTTGAAAATGCTCGGTGAGCCCAAGCTGAAGTAGCAGGTTCCAACCCTAAAAATGTTTCGCTCATCATTGACAGTTCTCCAAAGCTTGGTATATGTCAGCAACAATCATAGGTACAACGCTGAAATCCTATCCGTCGATCCCTTCCATCAAAGTCTTGGTGACCATAGCCAATCTGGTGTGGATTCTCCCCTTCTTTGTCGGGAAGACCATCAATCCCAAAAAGCGGAATATGAAGACGAATACCCGGCGGTGAATGTGTCCTAGAGAGGTGAGGGCGAACTCTTCCTGGTATGTGCGGTAAGACTGACTACGGCCATACCTCTCGTACAAATAGTCAAAGGGGATGTACGAGTCTTCTAAACAGACTAAATCTGAATTCTTCTTGAGTCCCATCATCTTGAGAAAACCCCGGCCTGTTCGATTTTCAGGAATCAATAACCCTTGATACTCCCAAGGCAAACCATCTAAACCCCCTATCTCCTCTAGCAGCGGTGTCATCTCATTGTTCCCAAATCTAAAAATCGACCGATCACAGTCCCAGAATAAAGTGGCAACCTCTATCACCATGTTATTAGGCTGAATGTCCAAGAGAGAGGGCAAGTTGCCCAGGTGTTTCCTGACTGCTGTTTTGTCGCTTGAGTGCAAGTCTTCCCACCAATTTAGAAGTTTTGGGTGGATGTTGGTGACCATGCCGAATCTGGGGACCTCGTGCCTCAACTCTGCAAAGTAAACAGGTTAGTCCCTTACCCCCACCAAACTCGACTATTTAACATCAATAATTAGCATGAGCATTAAAGTTCTCCAAATAAATGCACAGAACGTGAATGCGTCCTTTTGGGTTCCAGGGAAACCCAATGGACTTTGGACAAGGCTATCTTAAAGGCTATTGTGCGGACAACATGTTAGCCTGTCTAGGTTTGACCATGATGCATGCAACATAAAATAGAGTAAGGTTTCTATTGGGGTTTTAGACTGGTACCCTTGAGCGGACAACTCGAGGGGGAAAGTCACGAAACTGTCGACTGCACCGCTGATCAACTAGTTTTACCGCAAATACGCCTTTCCGAATTTAGGGGGTGATAATACTGGAATAGCGCAACCACTCATTGTAAGCGTTGCTATAGGATTTGTTTGTCACGAGTGGAATATGAATGCGGAGCATGATATGCAATAATAAGCATTAAAACAACTAGGCATGTATTTTCACGTTGAGGAAAGCGGTAAAGAAAGAAAATACAACAGTTATAATGGAAAGCGGTTACAAAGAAAACATGAAGATATGTCAGTTACGTTCGGGTGAAATAAATACTTGTAAAAAGTAAACAGTTAACAACATATAACGAGGAATAGGAAAAGGCGTAAGCATTTAAATGTAAATTAAAGGTCCAAATTCACAAAGCAAATTGTAATGGTATAAGCCTAGGTAAGATCCCTAGCAGAGTCGCCATGCTATCGCGCCCCCTTTTTCTGTCGCACGGGTTAGGTACGGAGAGATCGGGTTTATGACATTTGGACAACTCCTTAAAGGAAGAGGTTTAAGGAAGAGTCGCCACCTAACGATTTTTATGGTGCGTTAGGGCACCTAGAGTTGATAACTCATGAACTAGTTTGCGTTACCAGAGATTGGGTAAGGGCTTGAAATTATCCCAAGGGGAAGGTGTTAGGCACCCCTCAAGATCCACAACTGTGGTTCCCAGCCAATAAGTTTTGTGACGGCGAACAAGTAGCAAGTAAGGTTCATATAAGAGGGGATTTCAAACAAGCATAAAAATCTTTAAGGTTTTGGAGAAAGTAAAGTGAAAAAAATAAACATTTGAAAATAAACTGTCCTAGGTTTAAAGTAATACGGATCACTTCAATGCAATACCCGGTATGTCACACCTCGAAGAGGCGGCTACACGTGGTATTAGCGCACCGGTCATCATATCCGTATTCTACCTTTCCTGCCCCGTAAAGGTTATTTAAAATGCGTGTGTTGGTTGCAAATGCTTATTGCGTGCCATTACCCGTCCCATTCTATAAGTCCTGGAGGGTATTTAGGACTACTAATCCTACAAGGTGAGTACTAGGCTGGACCCCTAGGTTTAAAGGATAAAATACTAGGCGACATGCATAACAAGTAGGACCTCACATATAAAGGGGACACATAGAGGGGAAAATAAAGGCTCGTAAATCTCTCCACAGATATACATACAATTGGCACGTCTCAAACACACTTAGGGTCTCAACGACGGGAGTTTAAAATAGGAGTTTAGAAGTAAGTCAGTAAGTTGCAAAGGATTTGCTTCTGAAAAAGACTTAGCGATAAGGTAGACAATTCAACTTAAATTGAGTACTTCAGGAAATAGTTGATTTTCAAAAATACAGTAGTTAAAGGCAGCGGTAAGATTTAGAAGTACGCAATGATTTAAAGTTTCAGAAAGCATAGAAGAAAATCCNTGCACAACTTCGAGACTGTTTTAAAATAGAGCAGGAGTTTTAATAAAAGCAAAGTGAACTTCAGTGAGGTAAAACTAGAATGGGAGCAACAGGGTTCAAAATGTTTAAAGGGGCTTAGTAGAACATAATTGATTTGATTTTAATACGCGTTAGGCCTAAAGTTTGCCTAGGCGTCGTATACATTGCCTAACTATCTCAAAGAGTGAACATGCATATTTGGATTCTGATTTTAAGGGACATGGGTGATGATACATTTGCAGAAAACGTTTCAAACCAGTTGACCATGTTTTAGCAGGGTTATTGAATTAGATACATGTTAACTATGCGTTCAAGTTCTGATAAATAAGAAGTCCTAAGGGCAGGATATCTAACGCACAAAGTATCATCCTAAAAACATGATTTCTATATGTCATGGTTATAAAAATGCATGAGCAATACATTATGGAATCTATTGTTACTCGTTTAGTTATACTAGGAACATGGTGTCAGATGGCATGAATATAATAGATGTGTTGAAATAAAGAACCTAAACATGATTTTTAATGCATGGTATGCATGTCCTAAGCATGATACTATTGTACACATAGGGAAATAAAGCCTATAGTCATGATTTCTACCCATGCTACACTAAACATGCATAGTTCCCTCTCATATTCACTATCCAGCCCCAATCGTTTGTTTACAAATTATTACAGACCATATCAAATGAATTACAGTAATTACAAAGAGGAAAACAAGAAGTTATTCTATAGGGAGCCTTCAAACAGGCCCAACCTTCCAGCCTCACCCCTTTCGAGTTTCACAGCCTTACATAGCCTGGGTGCGGCAAAGCTCCCTAAGGCCCTTGTGAGGGCCCTGGCCAATACCAGCACCCAGCAACTGCCAAAGTTGAAATAGGTGCAGTGTAGAATTACCTGCCTCAGTGTGTCAAAGTTCAGAGGGAACTCAAGGTCCCTAAGCAATGCTCACACTGAGGGGGTGGAACCTAAAGGTCTAATAATAGTGTGAAGTGCATGAAGGAGTGGTTTAAAAGAGTTTTCAAAATAGGGGATTTGTTGTAAGATAACAGAAGCACTAGTTACAGTAGCTCAACAGTATAGGATTGCATACAAGGGCCATGGGGAAAGGGAACATGTAGATCACATAATGCTAAAGGAGATACAGAGACTTATGAAAGCTCATTGAAGCATGACTACCCAAAATCAGAAGATTCATGGGATTAAGAAATGGTCAAGCTTAGACATAATACTAAACAGTAACAGGGGAAAATTATAACAGGTAAAATAAATAACAGTTAGAAGCATGTGGATCAAGAAGAGCATACAAAGTGCAAGGGATAAGGGGAATTAGGAAGTGGTAAAGTTTAGGCATGACAATATACATCAATAGGATACAGGCATAGCAAGTAGAAGTTAGTAATAGGCAACAGTCATATTACAGACTTAGCATGTAAGTCAGAAAAGATAAGACATGGTAAAGTACTAAAACAAAAGATTCAATTGCATGTTGAGCAGTAGAAGCATAAATATAAGAAAATCAGTAAGATAATGAACTGAAACAATAATAATAAACACATTGATTGGAGGCTTGAAGATTAATTAGGACATACTAGTAAGAGGGCAAAAGCAGGATGTAAAGAGCAAAGTGGTAATACAATATTAGCCTTGGCTTACAGCCAGCTAATAATAGGCAAGAGCAGAGGCAGTAGTAGAACAAAGAGAGAAGAGAAATAGCCCAAGAGAATGTAGAATAGTATTGATGTATGTGTGTTTGTTCGTCTCCAGTGTTGAAAGAGTGGAGTATTTGTAGTTGCAAATAGGTAGTAAAAGACAATGGTAAAAGAGGACAGAATCAAATTAGTGTAAGAAAATATCCGGTTCCCTTAAGTTAGGGATTCAAACTCAGAATGGTAAAACACATAGCCATATAAGGTAAATACAGTCAGCACAAGACTTAAATAAGGAAACAATCAAGGTCTGTTAAGTAACAAAGAATCTCGAAATCAATTAACTGAAGAATCAAGACAAATCACTGCCTTAAATTAAGGGGTTGGAATTCAAGCAGTAAAACTCATAGGCAAAGTAAAAGGAATCAGTCAAGAATTGATTTAAGGAAAAGATTTAGACAATAGAGTTAACAATTAGGGCCGAATTCAGAGATTCCAATCAAGGGGAGACCCATGGCAGTCAATCAATCCAAACAAACATATAGTACTTCTTAACAATAGGGGAATCAGCATCGACTAGGAGAGAATTATTGAACATATAAATAGAGAAGGCAAACAGTAGTAGCAACCTACAGGCCTGTCAATATTGGCAGTAAGAGGCTAGAGATAGACACATATATGAAGCAAGTAGGTAAAGAGCCTTAAAAATGGCTGGCTCGTAGCAATATAGTCATAGAAACCTTAGCAAGAGTCGAGCAGTCGAAACATTATAAAGATAGAAGTCCAAGGGAATTAGGGTTTTCATCATAAAACAGGTTAGAAACAGTAAGAACATGGAATCAGTAATCATACAAAAGAGAAACTCAGACATACAAGTTGAAATCAGTTCGAACTAGTATAGAAAAGACTTTAGAGAAAACCCTAACAAAAATAAATATTCAGAGAAATTTTAAACTTGATGAATCTTAAAGATCTAGTCGAGAATAGCGTAAAACATAAAGAAACAAGTTTTAAATCATTAAGGTTAACAGAGATTCAAGAGGTTCAAGTCAAAAAGAAAATTAGGGTTTCATAAGAACCAGAGAAAGAACAGGAGAACCTGCCATGAAACTCATGGATGGTGGTGAGGAAGGCATGACAGCGTTAAAACCCATCGGAGAAAGGCCGGACTCAACCCAGGCAAAGCTCCCGTGGTGGTCCGGCATGGCTGGAACCCCTGGGGGTCTTAGGGACTGAGAATATCGGAGAGATGAGGCTTCGTAGTGGCCAGTGTCGAAGGAGGTGAGCCTGGAAGTGGTCGAAGATGAAGAATGGAGGCCATCGGAGAACCAGAAGGTTCTAGAGAGAAGGGGGAGAGGAAGAGACCAGGAGAGAGAGAGAGAGAGACGTCTTGGAAATGAGAGAGATGAGGGGGGTAGGTAAGGGTTTAATTATGGTAACATTGATTTGGACCGTTGATCTTATTTGATCAACAGTTCAGATCAAGTGTGGGGTTGGGCCGGGTAATTTCAAGACTGGGCTGGGTCATTTAATTGGGTTCTGAGTTGGGGTTAATTGGGTTCAAAATGTGGCTAAGTTTTAAATGAAATAGGCTAGGTGTTAAATACCCAATAAAAATAGGTAATTAATTAATTAAAATATCTAATAAGTATAAAAAGATTAAATTAAGTTTAAATAGGTAAAATTACAATAATTAAATAATATTAAAAATGTAAGAAACATAAATTTCGAATTTAAAAAGCATAAAGTGTCTAATTAGGCCACAATTGCAAAATGATTGTAATTGCAATTAAATAAAACCCAATTGGCCAATTTATGAAATAATTGAATTTTAATAAAACAAAAAATGATTATAGATGACATACTGAACTAGAAAATATTTTGAAATTATTTAGAGCACAATTTATGAATTATTAAAAATATGAAATATTAAATAAACAGGGAAATAATTTAGATAAAAATGTGGAAAAAATTAGGAAAAATACTCATTATTACAAAGAGTAATTTTGAAAGCTTATATACAAGTTTGAAAATAATTTGAGGAAAAATTGGGTATCAACATTTACTATGCAAGCAGGACGCTTAGTGGTGCACAACTGAACTACACGGTCACTGAAAAGGAAATGCCCGTTATAGTGTTTGCCTTCGACAAATTCAGGTAATATTTGATTGGCTCGAAAGTTATTATCTATACTGACCATGCAGCCATTAAGTACTTGATAGCAAAGAAGGATTCAAAGCCCCGTCTGATTCGCTGGGTTCTGTTGCTACAAGAATTTGACCAGGAGATTCGTGACCGGAAGGGGACAGACAACCAAGTGGCAGACCACCTCTCGAGGTTGGAAGGGGCGGAAAAGAGAACAGAGGTTGAAGATATCATTGAGACTTTCCCGGATGAGCAATTACTTGCTATGACAATGGAGGAGGCACCATGGTATGCTGATATTGCTAATTACTTGGCATGTTGTATAGTACTGCATGATCTCTCCTCAATTCAAAAGAAAACGTTTTCCCGGGACTGTCGTGCTTATTATTGGGATGAGCCTTTATTGTTCAAAATATGTGTTGATAACATGATCCAGCGGTGTATCCCCGAGCAAGATCAACCCTCTGTTTTGCAGGCCTGCCATGCTTCGCCATACAAAGGTGCTAGAACCAGGACTGTACTGGCCTACATTGTTCAAGGATGCCCATGCTTGGGTCAAAAGCTGTGATGAATGTCAAAAGACGGGAAACATATCCCCTCATCATGAGATGCCAATGACCACAATCCAAGAAGTGGAAGTATTTGACATGTGGGGGATCAACTTCATGGGGCCCTTTGCCAGCTCATACGGTAACAAGTATATACTGGTTGTCGTTGACTATGTCTCCAACTGGGTCGAAGCAGTTGCTCTCCCAACCAATGATGCGAAGGGGGTGACCAGTTTCTTAAAGAAAAACATCTTCACACGTTTTGGCACCCCCCGAGCCATAATCAGAGATGGTGGATCTCATTTTTGCAACAAAGCGTTTGCACGCTTGTTGGAGAAGTATGGATTTCGCCACAAGGTAGCCTCACCATACCACCCACAAACAAGCGAGCAGGTTGAAGTGTCCAACAGGGAAATCAAAAGTGTCCTCTCAAAAACAGTGAATGCAACAAGAACTGATTGGGCTAAGAAGTTGGATGATGCATTGTGGGCATACCGCACAACCTTAAAAACTCCAATTGGTATGTCACCATACAAGTTGGTATTTGGTAAGGCATGCCATCTTCCGGTTGAACTCGAACATAAAGCACTGTGGGCATTGCGGCAGTTGAACTTAGACATGGAAACAATGGGAACCAACAGAGTTAATGGGTTGCATGAGGACTTCCAGTTCCACGTATTGGAGAGTACCAGACTATATAAAGATAGGATGAAGTTGATGAATGACAAGAACATCTTGGATCGTAACTTCAAACCAGGCGAATTAGTGCTTCTATACAACTCAAGATTGAGGTTGTTCCCGGGTAAGTTAAAGTCCCGATGGTCAAGATCGTTCAAAGTGATGCAAATGTGACCAAGTGGAGATGTGGAGATTGAATCAGAAGATGGGACGAACAAATTCACAGTGAATGGGCAGAGGTTAAAATATTACCTTGGAATGAATGAAGAAAAAAAGGACATTGTGGTGATAACTTTGGAGGAACCCCAATATACAAACGAGGAGTGATGTCAAGAGTCTGCGTCGTGTCGCGACGTTAAATCAGGCTCTTCATGGGAGGCAACCCATTGTCTTGTTGTAATTGTCGTGCCACGACATTAACTAAGGCGTTGGTTGGGAGGCAACCCAACGTGTAGTGTTTTCAGTGTAGTAGAATAGTAGTTGAATTGTTGTAAGTACTAACATCTGCAGGTGTGCTCAGGCGAGGGAGGAGTTCGGCCAGGCCGAGGGACAAGATAGAAAAAGGTGAAAAATTTTGAGGCCTGGGGGTAGCGTGGCCGCGCTAGTGGCTGCGCAAATCACAGTGCATTCTGCCTGGGGGTAGCGAGCCACGCTAGTGGCCACCCTAATTGACTTCCATTCTGCCTCGTCTCGATATTACTAGCACGGGCGCGCTACGAACGCGATAGTGACCACGCATATCGCCCATCATTTATCCTAACTAGCGTGGCCATGCTATGACCGCGCTACGACTGCGCTAGTGAGGTCGCTAGACAGGTTTGTTTCGTTAAGTGTAATTTTTTTTTAATTGGTCTCTTATTTCTTATCCCCCAAACCCTAACCCCCCCTCCTATTCCTCCTAAAACACTTCATCTTCTAAAACTCTTACCCTCCTCATCCAAGAACACACGCATCTCTCTCCCTTTCCCAAATTACTCTCAGTCCTCATCCTCCCAAGTTCATTGTTCATTCAACCCCCATCATACTGCTTCACTTTTCACTATCTTCTCACACCACAGGTATGTTTTCTCTTTGCCTTTTCTTTTGTTAGGTTTTCTTTTTAATTTTTTGTTAGGTAGTAGTTTTTCTTCTCTTTTCTTAGAAGTAATTTGTAGTTTATACTTAGTGCTTGTGGGTGGTAGTATTTGTGGAGTTGTATATCTTACTTTAGTTGATTGAATTTGGGGAAATTGTGGTGGTAATTGGGTTACAACTTGATTAATTGGGGGCTCCGGCGAATGATGCCCATCAAGTGTTTGTTAAAATGCCACAGTGAGTGTCAATGATAATGGTGACTAATATTAAGGGTGAAGTGTGAGTAACCACAGTTGGGTCACTTCTTTTGTACTGGGCTAATGATGTTCCTTATTGTAGGTACAATGGCACCCCCCAGAAAGCGCAGAGCCACCGGTCCTTCACCCAGTAGACAAGCGGAATCATCTAGAGCACGAGAGTCAACTGACGCTCGTCCTTTTGATAGCAACAAGTTCGTATCCGCTAAGGCACATGACCGGTTTGCTGAGAAGGAATCAAAGAAGCCAATACCAAAACGTGGCATGGATACAACATCCCTCAGGCATGAATGTCCAACCATTTACAATGAGCTGCTCCGGCGTCGGTTGGATGTGTTCTTTGAAGAGACGGACGAGGCCAATGCGATGGTGGTGAGAGAATTTTATGCAAACATTCTAGAGCACAGAAATGATGTGGTCACCGTGAGGAAGAGGCCTGTGAATGCCTCTGTGGAAGCCATTAGGAGCGCTTACCGGTTGCCAGGTCTCGTGGCGAAGAGGGATGACTTCTATGAGGCGTATGGTAGACACTTCATTCAGTGGGAGACGTTCCTTCCAATTATATGTGCCCCTGGAAAGGAGGTTAAGTGGTATAAATACGGGGATAAGTTCCAGTCGTCATCACTCACCTTTGAAGCAAGGTGTTGGCTATATCTTATCAACAACCGCCTGATCCCGTCCCACAACACCTCAGAGGTGAATGCTCCTCGTGCGTATTTGATCTGGTGTTTCATGACGGGCCACGACTTTGACGTGGCCAAGCTCATGCACACGGAGATGTTTATTCACTGTCCAATTAAGAGGTATGGCTTCTTCTTCCCCTCTCTTGTCACTAGAATATGCCGTTCAGCCTGGGTGCCGGAAAATTTGGTGATAGATGGAAAAGTGCCGATAGAGGCTGCCTTTCGAGCAGAAAAGGTAACTACATGGAAGGATTATGTGGCGGCTGGTGGTGCTGACGGGGAGGATGAGTATGAGGAGGAGGAGGACGAGCAGGTAGAAGTGGAAGAGGAGTTGCCCGCTCATGAGCATGTTACCGACGTAGCAGGATCGTCTAGGGTCAATCGGGGTCAGAGGTTGGACAATCTGGAACAGGAGCTGGCAGGGTTACGTACCTCGGTCGCTGACTTAGGAACGCGTGTTGATGCAGTGGCCACCCGGCAGGTTAAATCGGAAAATAAAATTATGGGCTGGCTAAGAGCTCTGGGTCGTGCATGCCATCTGGACCCGGGGACGGTCTCCGACCAAGATTGATCCTTCAGGGAAGTTCCTTTACCTCACTTTGATTTATTTTGAATGCCATGAGGACATGTCTTCCTTTTAAGTGTGGGGTGGGGGAATAGTTCATTGTATGTGTATATATGTAGGAACATAATTGTTATATGTTTTTTTTTGGTTTTTTTTTGGTTTGAGGTAGTAGTTTAATTATGTAAGTCGACTTGTCCCAACGAAGAATCTCATTCAACGGGGTTCTTGAGGGTCTACGTCGACAATAAAAAAAACCAAAAATATGGTGGACTCTTCCTAACGATGGATCTCCTAGACAGTTTTCTTGAGGGAACTAAGTCTAAAGAAAATACCAAAAAGATTTTATGTTTTAGGGTTCTTTTCCAAGGGTTTTGCTTGAACTGGGAGTAGTTAGTTTTTGTTTATTTTGTTTTTAGTTTTTATTAGGTACTTATGGGATATGAGCTGAGGTAGAAAGAGGACCCCTTAGCGTTGTTACACCTAAACACAGTAGACACTAGAGTGTGACGCTTAGTCTCAGTTGTTGATTCTTGTAGAGTGCCTTAAATTGTATGTTTGTAACTGACTTGAGTACTCAACGAGAGTGTCTTGATAAGCCAATTTGGAGTGAGTCATGTGCCATGTGTGTGTGAGGTGTATTGCATTGTATTCTATGCTCCGCATTTGATGCCTAGAACTTGCCCTGTGTGTTTGCAAAGCGAAATAGTAGCTTCATTCAGTCTTAGAAGTGATATAGGCATTTCTTTGTTAAGCCAGATATATAAAGTATACCCACCTAAATGTGATCTATCGTAGTAACCCCGTTGAGCCTATAAGCCTGTCTCTTTGGCAACCACATTACAAACATTACCCAATTGTTTGAACGACCATCTGTTTGAACCCCTTTACCTCCCATGAGCACTTGAATTGGTAGAAAGTATGTAAAAGTTAAAGTGTAGGGTGGTTGGTTTGGTTTTTGAGTGGAACCAATGAAATAAGAAAAACGGTGCACTGTTTTGAAAAATTGAAAGAATAAGCGCCACTTGAAAAAAAATAAAAAATAAATGTAGTCCTTGATAAGTGGTGACTTGATACAATTGCACCTAAAGAAGTTTGGGGCAGTATAAATAGAAGTGTGGTGGAATGTATGGTCTGACATAAGTATGGTTTTGAATGCGAAAGTAATTGTATTAAAAGCGCTTAGGGAGGTTAGTCACTATATCCAAATATATATTACTTGTCCCTTAGCCTACATTACAACCAAATGAACTCCTAATTGATCTTAGACTAAATGGGCTCGACTAGTAGAGTAATACACTACGGGCAAGCCTATGGTGCATCTTTGTGGCATATGAATGTCGTTTTTCTGAGAGTGAGTGGATTTTGTCTATCTGAGTTCCTAATTGTTCTTAATGTTATTACTTGTGGAACTACTCTCGTGTGTGATGTGAGGGCACTTGATTCACAAAGGAAAAGTAAGTCTTGACCTCTGTGTAGAGTAAATCGCGTAAGTAGGAATATTGCACTGCACATGAGAGTCGACTCTTGAGGCAAAGATGTTACACAGCTAGACGCAACTTTGGTGATATGTTCTTGGTGCGATACGTTAGGGGAGTGCTTAGTGAAGGAACCTTTGTAGAGTATGGTGGATTGCTCGAGGACTAGCAATGATTTAAGTTTGGGGTGTTGATAATAGGCTAGATTCATATAGTTTAGCGACTATTTATACCCCAACTTTACTATGCTTCACTGTTCTAAGAAGGTTAAATAACGATAAAATGGCTCTAATTGTGAATTTTATGTTTGCAGGAGCAAGTCGTGCTTATGAGGACCAAGGATAGAGTTTGGAGCTAAATTAAAGCAAGGAAATCCCCTTGGAGTTAAGAGCGTGTGAAAGAAGAAGAGAAAAAGAGAAAAATATCTGACCCGCTTTAGCGTGGGCCAAGCGTAGTCTTAGCGTGGCCATGCTAGAGCAGGAGAAACATGGCAGAAATATGTGCCATTAGCGCGGCCGCGCTAGTCCAGAAGAAATGGGACAATGTATATTGCATTTAGCGCGGCCGCGCTAGTCCGTCCAACACGCGGTACTTTTCAGGGGTAAACTTGGGAGTTGGGGGCAATTCCACTTAACCTATAAAAGTTCCAGCTCGCCCAAAAGAGAGGATAGCAAGGTTTTTAAGGTTTTATTCAAGGCAAAGAGAGGCAAGAGGAAAGGAGGATAATTCGGCATCGAGTCCCACCTTTTTTCCTTTTGTTTTTACCATTCATGATGAATTCTGTTGTTGTTATTAAAAGCACAATTATGAGTAGCTAAACAATCCATCTAGGGTTTATAGAACTAATTGTTAGATGAAGATTTGACTCATTTTTGTTATAATCGAGCCAGGTTTAATATAAGATTGTTCGACTATGTTTTGTATGGTGATTAATTGAATGGGCCCTTGATTAATCGTGTCTAACTGCCTTGTGTTTCTTGAGAAAGAATACTAGGTTAGATTGTTGTTGAACAACACAACTTTTGGTAATTGAAGATATTCATTACTCGAATTTAAAATTGGGGTTAGAAATAACGAAACTTTGGTGGGATAATTCAGAGCTGCACAAATTATCAGCTAGAGTAGTTCGAGAGAATGCTCTAGTAATTTACCGTAGTTGATCGAGAGATAATTGCGGTAACCCATAGCTTATAATCCTCATAGAGTAATACGGTGAGATTATAGCAAAAGAGTCCAGAATTAGTCTAGCAAGTGGGGAAATCAATACCCTAGATCTTTCTACCATTGATTTATCTTTAATCTTGAATATTGTTAGTTTTAATATCATTTCATTAAGTTAACAAATCCCAATAATTATTGATAAAAATCTTGCATCCGAAAATTGTCTGAGATTATATTAGCATCACCAAGAGTTGTAATAGATAGGTTAGTTCCCTGAGGATTCAACTCCGGACTATAAACCAGATTATATTTGTAACGATCGCATTGCCTTTTATAAAGCATAGTTGGGCGTGATTAGCTACTCATACACTTTTATCTTTTGCTACCCTTTTTGAGCCTTAATTTATTTTGTTTCATACCCCTCTTTTGGAATCATAAGTAGAGTTAGGAACTAGAAAAGAAAAGAAAAAGAGGAAATAAGAAAAACAAATAAAGAGAAAAAAGAAGAAAACAAAAAAAAGAAAAAAAAGAAAAAGAAAAACAACAAAATAAACCAACTCTGTTGGAACTACGTTCCATCTGATTCTTTTTAAGGATACGTAGGCAGCCTCACTCTGAGGTTCGGTCCCATCAAAACAAAATCCAAAAAAATCAAAAACAAAATCCCAAGACTCCAAGAAACTGGGGCAGGAGTTTTAATTTTGGCCAAAAGATCTTATTCCAAAAGTTGTAATTTTGGACCCTTTCATCTTAAATTATTTTGAGCCTTCATGTCACCCTTTCTTTCCAACCCTATCCAAAATCCTACATTACGGTCCAAATAAAGACCTTCCGACCAATCTTTGAGGATGCCAAATCAAGTGTGTGGTGAAAGTATGATCTTCCTGCATCATGAGTAATACCTTGCGCTCAACACAAAGAAAGAAAAAGATAAAATGAGAGAGTTTTATTGGTGAAAACCCGCATGGGCACCATAAGGCGACGGTTAGTTGAGAAAAAGAGCAAGATGAGAGAGGCTTGATGGTGAAAACTCTACAGGGCACTACAAGTCTATTGAGGATTGTGGATCAAATAGGACAATTGGAGCGCTGAAGCCCAGTTTCACAACTTAGAGGCATAGCAAGAGTTGAAGATTAGACTCTCTTGATAGATCGGGCCGTTTAATCCAAAATGCATGTCATGGTCAGTGGAGATGACCTTCAAATCAGATTAGTTTCTACTTTGTTCTTTTTCCTAGGCAAAAGTTTTTTCTTGTTAGATACCATCTCTTCTCATTTTTCCCCTTATTTTGTTCCTATTATTTTGTTTGAGTCCCTTTTGAGTTTGTTTTTGTCGAAACAAGTAAGAAATGACTTCAAAATCTGCTACCATCTTTTTAATCACACAAAGCGGAGTCTGGAAAGCACATCAAAATGGCATACGACACAGGAGAATAGTGTGTGCACTGAGTTGGTGATAATAAATGTTCTATGGGATTGATGTAAAATGCAAAGATTTGGTGAATGTTAGAACACGAGTGCAATGCATCGGGCATAAGGTATTGGATTTGAACGAAACATGAATATTTCTTGTGATAAGGGTTGTCCGGAATAGCGGTCGGCCGATAACAAGCACTGTCTTCCAAGTTGAAGTCCAAGTTGATCGTGACAAGTGCAAGCCAAACTGCCCAAGACTCAAGGCCACAAACCGACCCCCACTTTTAAAACTGACAAAATTTTCTTTATTTGAAATAGGAACAAAGCAATGCAAGCAAGTGGTTAAAAAAAAGAGAAGAGAAGAGCCGACAAAGGGAAGTTCCTCAAATCTTTGCCTTTATTTGTATTGCTAGTGTGCATAAAATGTTGCCATTGCTCTTCACATTTTTCCTCATAGGATAAAAGTCCTAGCCTGATGGATTTTCCTCCCAATAAAAATCTTAGTATGATGAATTTTTCTCCTAAGATAGAAAACCTAGTCTGATGAATTTTCTCCTAGGATAGAAATCTTAGTCTGATGAATCATTCTCTTAAGATAACAAAAAAAAAGACCTAGTCTGATGAATTTTCTCCTAGGATCAAATCTTAGTCTGATGAATCTTTCTCCTAAGATAACATAAAAAGGACATAGTCTGATGAATTTTCTCCTAGGATCAAATCTTAGTCTGATGAATCTTTCTCCTAAGATAACATAAAAAGGACATAGTCTGATGAATTTTCTCCTAGGATCGAAATCTTAGTATAATAAATCTTTCTCCTAAGATAGAAGACCTAGTCTGATGAACTTTCTCCTAGGATCAAAATCTTAGTCTGATGAATCATTTTACTAAGATAACAAATAAAAAAAGACCTAGTTTGATGAATTTTCTCCTAGGGTCAAATCTTAGTCTGGTGAATCTTTCTCCTAATATAGAAAACCTAGTCTGATGAATTTTCTCCTATGATAGAAATCTTAGTCTGATGAATCTTTCTCCTAAGATAACAAAAAAGACCTAGTCTGATGAGTTTTCTCTTAGGATTGAAATCTTAGTATGATGAATCTTCCTCCTAAGATAGAAGACCTAGTCTGATGAACTTTCTCATAGGATCGAGATCTTAGTCTGATGAATCTTTCTCCTACGATAGAAGACCTAGTCTGATGAACTTTCTCCTAGGATCAAAATCTTAGTCTGATGAATCTTTCTCCTACGATAGAAGACCTAGTCTGATGAACTTTCTCCTAGGATCAAATCTTAGTCTGAATCTTTTTCCTAAGATAACAAAAAAAAAGACCTAGTCTGATAAATATTCTCCTAGGATCGAAGTCTTAGTCTGATGAATCTTTCTCCTAAGATATAAGACCTAGTCTGATGAACTTTCTCCTAGGATCATAATCTTAGTCTGATGAATCTTTCTCCTAAGATATAAGACCTAGTCTGATGAACTTTCTCCTAGGATCATAATCTTAGTCTGATGAATCTTTCTCCTGAGATAACAAAAAAAGACCTAGTCTGATGAAGTTTCTCCTGGATAGAAATCTTAGTATGATAATTTTTTCTCCTAAGATAGAAAATCTATTCTGATGAACTTTCTCCTAGGATCAAAATCTTAGACTGATGAATTTTTCTCCTAAGATACCAAAACAAAACCTAGTCTGATGAATTTTCTCCTAGAATAATAATTGAAAAAGGGAAGTCTGGATTTGAAACCAGTCGAGTCTTCAGTTTTACTCTCATCATTGCATCAATAGCATAGGTGATTTACAGTTTTGCTAACAACTCACAAATCTTCCTAGTGCAAACTGGGGCAGAAAATTTTATCTGTTTTGTTATTTTGATTGCAGGAACCCACCTGGAGAACGAGGGAAGTCATTTCAGAATTCAATTCAATTCATGTTAGAAGTAGCAGAAGCTCGCGGCAAGAATGCGAGTCGATAATCAGGGATGACCAACAGAAGTAGTCTCAATCCAGAATAAAAGAAAAAAAAAAGAAAAAGAAAGAAGTATCCAAAATGTAGAATCGGAGACAAGATATGGATTGCTCAAGACATGACTGAGTCACGAGCTTTGCATGTCCCATCATGATCCGAAAAGCTGAAGAAGAATGAACTAGCACATGTAGCTAGCAAGAGCCAAGATTCAAATCTAAAGTCTGCATGAAGAACCATTCAAGACTCAAGATCAAGTTTCAGAAGACTTACAGATAGGAATCTTGCAACTCATAACTGACATGCTTAGTTAGTCTTTTTTATTATTTTGATTTTTATGTAATAACAGGACCGTGGACCAGAACCGGAATTACGACGGAACGACACTTCACTCGATTCTCCACCTCAGTATACTTCATCACTGTTCCTACTTCTGAACTACACGTGGTCTGATTCCTTTATTGCCAAGGATATGTAGGCAACTCATATACCAGTGCTCGATCACATTCTCCTTTATTTTAGTTTTTGGTCTCTCTAAATAAGGTTCGGGTCAAAAAACATGTCTCGTCGTTCTTTGTCTGAAAACTCTTCGTGTTTCCAGTCAAAGAGGGGCAGCTATAGACATGTAATTTTTTACCCTCCCTGAGATTTTACACAATGTTAACGTTTAAACATTTGGTTTAGGTCTAATATCGATATTTTAACTAATTTTGACTTTTTTATTTTATTTTATCACAAAGAAAAGTTACAAAAAAATAGTATCATTGATGTTTTGTAGTCATACTATTTTACTAGGTTTTTTATTTTTATATAATCTTTGAAAATACCAACAATAGTTTTAACCTTAATTTTTAGTTTTATATTAAATATAATAGTTTAGTAAAATTAATTAAGAGTTATTTTAAATTTCCTTATAAGTATTTTAGAAGTAAATTAAATTTTCACAATTTTGTAGAGTTAGAGCCAAATTCAAACCTAGGCCATATTTTATCTTACCCAAAATATACCCCTCCATCTTCTTCACCTTGAGGGACGCTTGACTAACCCTAGAACACACATTCCCCGATCCCTACCACAACACCACCACAGCCGCCGCCTCTCCTCACCACCCCAAAATGGCAGGTGCCAGACCTCCCAAACCTGCCGCTGTTCCTATCAGCCGCCCCAAGAAACCTCACTGCCAAACCTAAGAACTGCCGTCGCCGCTAGAGAATCCGACCTCTCTCCACCGGCTGCTCACGCCGGGCAGCCGTTTCAACCCATCTTCTAACACACAAACCCTAGGCTTCATCCTTATCCCCTTACCCCTCCGCCTCCGGCCACCACTGTCGCCGGAAATTCCACAACCCAAAACCCGAAGCCGCCGCCGCCGCACACCCCATCTCCTATCAAATATATCGCTCCCCCCACCACCAAAAGCCGCCGCACTGCCACCCGACCAGTCCTTAAAATCAGCCGTCACCCCCTCTCAAACTCACCGGAAACCAGCCCTTCCCTCATTCTCGTCATTGACAGCAGCAACCCCACCCTTACTTGCTGGGAAACTGGCGACCAGCCACACCAAGCCATAAGCAGCGACCATCAAACCGCCAGACCCTTTTGGACTCTCTCCATCTCAACCTAGCTATAAAATCAGTTAGAAGTTCCTCCATAACTCCATCATTTGTTCACCATGAAAATACCATAAAGCTACCAAAGCATACAACCATAAATCCCATAGAAGTTTGACCGAAATTTAGCTGAAAATAGATCCAAAACCCAACAAAATCACCTCCAAAAAGCTCTTCAAACACTGCCGAAAACGCAACAGCGGTTGGCTTCTCAAATTCCATTTTCAAAATCAGTTCCAAAGCCATACCGTCAAGATAGTCGAGGTCCGTCCGAGGTGTCGGCAAGGATCCGGTCTGAGCTCATCCATCTTGTTGGGTTTTCGTATTTTAAAAATATTAATTGAGGTCCATTCCTAACTTTTCTCTGTTTATTACATTTCTTTTGTGTGGCATATGATTTTTGGGTGATGTGATTATGTTGATGAATGTTAGGATAAACCTGAATGTTTGTTTAATTGATTATTAAAAGAATATTAGTAGTATTTTAAATTTACTTTAGTTTGGGCAGATGGGGGTTATTCATTGTTAAACAAAGTTTAGTTAATGAAAATAGGTCTTATTCATAGGCTACAATAATAAATGGGCCATGGGAGTCTGTCAGATTTAAAGAGCAAGAACATATTTGGACTTCCTAGGGCAAAATGGTTATGGCAGAACACTGAAAGATTTTAATAATTTGAGCTTTAGATGATTCCTGTTAGTTCTTTATTTTGCTATATTAATTCGATTGCTAGGAGCATGTTAGGCCGACAACATCTGGGTAGGCAAGCTTTAGTACTTTATATAGTCGAGGTTGTCCCCTTTAGTTTATTATCTTATCCGGGGAATGCCTCGAGTAGCTTGTAAATATTTAATTCGGGGAATGCCCCGAAGTACATGTAATTAAAAGGCTAGAGACGGACATCATCAAGTTAGTTTAGTATTGGACATTTGGTACTTTTATTTTTATTTTTCTTTCTTTATTTTATTTTCTTTTATTTAGGTGGGGACGACCTCGAGCCTCTTGTGTGTTTATTTTACTTTTCTGTGTTTATTTTTACCTCAATTTGAATATTTTAAAAGCCAACTAGATCGAGTACGCAACTGTGACTTTCACGGGACTCGGGGAATGCCTAACACCTTCTCCCTGAGTCAAATGAACCCCCTTACCTAGAACTCTGGTGTAAACTTAGTTTTGGAGTCTAACGTGTTTTGAAAGGAAAAATTATTTCTAAAAAACGGTGGCCTAATACACCAAAATCAAATGTCAGGTGGCGACTCTGAGTTAATCCTTTTGAACACAATTCTTTGTCACTTTCAAATTTGAAAACCCTTTTGGGCTTTACAAATCTTTCTTATCATTTTAAAGAGGTTTAGTGGAGTAAAGAAAAGGGGTGTGACATCAATATTTACCTACTATACCATGGTTAAAACTAGTGGTGGAAGTAAATAAATTTGGTCCTTTAATATATATAAGATAAATATCATAAATCTATAAAGGAACTTGGGGAAATGGAGAGGATGAGAAATGGAGAAGAGTTTCATCTATTTTTCACCGCTAAGGTTAAATTATTTGGTTTGATGTAAATATCGAGTGTAGATAAGTATTTATCACATAATATGCACATTTTTCTTGTTTTGAAAATAACTCTTTCATTTTGAAGTATAAATTGCTCTTCTGTTTTTTTTTAAGTGAGAAATTCATTTACGAAAAATTGTAGTTTTAGGAATTGCAATTTTATAGATAAGTAGTTGTATGAAAAGACAATCCACGGACTAAGAGATCAAAACTTGAAACTACGAACCTAGTTGGATAATCTGTAGTTCCCTTGTATTGGAGAAAGTATAAGCAGTAAGTATTAGGAGTACTTCGACATAAGCTGGTTCGGTGCCAACGAATTATTTGTTGGGCCAATTTCCACGACTATTTAAGCCCAAACTCAGTTTATGTCTTCAACCCTTCTTCTTGGTCTGCTCTTGCTGTTTTCTGTTTCAGCTTTCAACTTTGAACACACTGTTAAAAAAGGAACAAGTATTTAATTCAGGTACTTTTTCCTCTTTATATGAACTGGTTTTCTGTTAAAAAGTGATGAACTGGTTCTTCAATTTTTACATGGATTGTGTGTCTGTAGAAAAATGAATTTGCTTGAGGTGTTTCTCTTTGTTTTGTTTATATTTTGTGGGGGTTGTGAAATTTTTGTGATCCATTTAATTTATTAAATCATGAGTGACCATAGTTTAGGCGAAAATGGAGGAAGAAACTAATGCTACAAAAAGCATGAGGAGTTTGCAAATTACTCTTCTTGATGAGGAAGAGGCTCAAATTGATGATAGTGAAGAAGTTAATTCATATGATGATGATGATGAGGATGAAGAGAAAGAACCTGTGGGATTGGGGGTTCTTGAAAAGCCCGAGAATTCATGGTCACTGCGACGTGAGCTATTTCCAAGCAAAGCTGGGGGTACTCCTGTATGTTTAGAATTTTTTTTTTTTTTTTTTTTTTTTTTTTTTGCGTTTTCCATATTTACTGGTGTGAAATGCGCTTCTGATGTTTATTGAGTTGTACTTTTGTTTTTGTAAGTATAGGCTTGGTTGGATCCAGTTAACTTGCCAACAGGGAGATCATGTCTTTGCGATTTCTGTGGCGAGCCTTTGCAGTTCATGCTTCAGGTATGTTTCTTTCCTTTCCGTGTAGAGGAGAACAATAAGGTAAATCGGGCCAAGTTGAGAGTTGACAATAGTAGTTTTGTTTGTTCTGACTTCCTTAGACAAGAGCTATATTTTTCACTCCCTTCTTATTTTCCTTTGCTGACTACTTGTCAATTGTGTATTAGTTTTTCCATCTACTTTTGCAGCGGCTATTTGTGCTTTCTTTTGTTTTTGTTAAAATTCACTCATTTTACAGGTTTATGCACCACTCACTGAGAAGGATTCTACTTTTCATCGTACCTTATTTCTCTTCATGTGCACATCAATGGCCTGTCTCCTTAAAGACCAACACGAGCAGTGGAAAAGGAACCAAGTCAAGCCATCCAGGAGGTACTTCTTCCTAGTTGATTTTTTTCTTTTTCTTTTTGTGACCTATAAACTACTCTACTAATCTATTTTTTCCTTCTAACTCTGATCACCAAATGTGTTTTTTTTAAGTGTCAAGGTCTTCCGTTGCCAATTGCCCCGTAATAACTCTTTTTACTCCAGTGAGCCCCCAAGAAACAATGGAAAAGATAAACCTTCTAGAGCTGGAGGTAATGACTGAAGTTGACAATTGCTTTCAAAAAAGTATTTGGAATAGACCTTTCCTTTTCTTTTAACTCCAATATTAATTGATCTCCCAAAAAATATTACAACACATACATCTTGTCTTGCATTTTTCAGCTGTTCTTTGTGGTTGGTGTGGTACCTGGAAAGGAGATAAAGTTTGTGGTGGTTGCAGAAGAGCACATTACTGCTCTGAGAAACACCAGGTTAGCTATGCCTCTCCTCTTTGTTAGGCTGAGAATTTTCCTAAAATGAATCCAATTTGCAGGCCGTTCATTGGAAATCAGGTCATAAAAGACGCTGTTTACCATCAGAAGCATCTGAATCTAGCAATAATTGGACTGTTGGGGAGATGCAAGAAGGTAAGGGTAATAGATGTGATGTTCATAAATCTATCTTAATTCATATGATACTAGAAAAAAAAGGGCAAGAATGTTGTATATTTTAAAATGTCACTGCATGCAAAGTTCATGGAGATTTTAATCCTCAATCAGTTGCAAGCAAGAGTCTGTGGCCTGAGTATGAGATTGCAATTACTGATGAATGTGAGGATACCATCTCCGACGATAACGGACAACTGAACTCATTGATTTCTTCAAGCCGAGTGGATGAATCAATTGAATCACTTGTAGACAGCTTTGAGGTATGCAAGGATCTTCTAATTTTTGATGGATATATGGATGACAATTTTCAACTTTACGTAATTGTTTCTATACAGGGGGAAGATGACAAGAAGAGTTGGGCATCTTTCCAGGAGAGGATATCCCGTACGCCTGAGCAAGTATTAAGGTGATTAAAGTAGTTGTTGCTATTTTTATTGTGACAACACTTTGCATAAGCTTAGCTGCCTTCTTTGCTGTCCCCTAAGAATTACGATCACATGACTTGCCATTGATATTCGATCGCTATCTTGGAAAATAGGTATTACAGAGATGCTGGAGCAAAACCATTATGGCCAATGTCAAGTGGCCAGCCATCAAAGGCTGAGATTCCTAAATGCAGCTATTGTGGTGGCCGTAGGGTATTTGAGTTTCAGGTAAAATGAAGCTTTTGCTCTACTTGCAAGTATAGCTAATGGCCAGTTTAAACTAGTAATTATAGCTGTATGTCTCTGGTTGTCTTGGAAAACGTGTGGCCAAAAAATTGTGTGTTGCCTAGAAGGTGTTATGAATTAGCATTTGATTTATGCTCTTCTTGTCTGCTGCTGCTTGCAGGTTTTACCACAAATACTCTATTATTTTGGTGTGGAAAATGATGTTAATTCTCTTGACTGGGCTACTATTGCTGTTTACGCCTGTGAAGCCTCGTGTGATGGAAGTCTTGCTTACAAAGAGGAGTTTGTTTGGGTTCAAATTGCATCTCAATCAAGTACAACACACAGATAAAGGCATTGTTATATGTTTTCTTTACTCTTTATAACCGAAAAATCTCCAAGGACCGGGCTCATGGGTTTGAAACTCGATGGACATAGGAGCCGCTCCTTTATCCTTCTCCACTTAAATTCCATACTTTTGGTTCGCGGCAAGATTCGAAGTCATGACATGAGCCAAACCTACTTGCGTTGCGCTACAATTTTGTTTCTTTTTTCTTTTTCATTTCTCAAGCCTTTTAAAATCCCTTGTTAATTGCAGACATTTTGCTTTTTTGAATGGCGTGTTGTAATAGAACTTTTCTCATCAATGGGCGCTCAGCGTGATATTGGATTCTATGATTTCAAATATTCACTTGCAATAGGAGTAAAACCTCTTTCTGCGGAGAAAACATTTTGGAATTTTATGCAGGTATTAGGTCGACAAATATCTAAACGAGACATACATATACTGTAAAGATGCTCAAATTCAGATAAATAAAGTCAAATTCCACGGTGCGGACACTTAAAAACCAAACCAACTAAACAATTTAAAGTTAAATTCTGCTAGTTCATTTGATATGCTACATCCAACAGAATGCATACTTGGTAACCTTAAGAGGTCTCACTTCGACAGACGATTAGGTTTCATGATTCCATCCATAATACACGATTAGCCATTTACTGGTAGCGTAATATTCAATTATGCTATTCCAATCTCTAACACCTGTTGTTCTGCAAGATGGTGTTGCCTTGCTCCTCTTGCAGTCTATAATTAGAACACAAAAGAAAAGAAAGTGACATAGGATCATAGGGATGAAAACAAGGTAATGTTAACTTTGTATACGTGGCTATTTTGGCATCAAAAGATCCAATATCTGCATCATCTGTACTTTACACTGCTCTGCATAGCATAAGCAATAGGTACGTACATATTCTACATAAATAAGTTTGTTGTATATCATTTATCTTCCATAAAGGTGTGTATAATTTTTCTTTTACATGTGTACCCTTTACACCTTAACTCCTGCTGCTGCTTCTTTGATTTGGTCAATGGTAAAAATGCCAAAACAGTCATCATCCTTGACAGCGTTTATCACTGCATAGGCAACATCGTCCACGCTAACAGGAGGGGCTAAAAGTAAATCAGATGCTGGCAGCGAGCTCAACGGTTTAGTGAAGCTTTCTGTTGCACGTAAAAATTTCTCAAGGGGTTCTCCAATCAAATCTAGAGGGATCTCAAAACCATCAACCTTCCTCTTCCCATATATAAAGGCAGGTCTAAGAACTACACCTGAGAAACACAAAAAATTGAGGCACAACTAGTTTAGAGTCAGCAACAAGTTCTTTTTCCCCGGTCAGTAGTTTCAGGTCAGCAACTAGTAACACTTGAAAGCGCGTAAATAACTTTGTTATGATACATAGGGGTGGTATCTGCTACCTCCCACATTCTTCCCACCAAAGCTTAGCTTAGGTGATGGGAAAAAATCACCTAGCGTTTTTTGTCTCTACTTGGGTGCCATACGGCACATAGGTTAATCACATCCTCAATGTGTAACTGATTTTCCTTCCTTTTTATTGACGAGCTTTTTGCAGGCATGATGTTGTACTCAATTAAATCAAATAACTACACTAGGTTCGGTTCCGGCAATTTAGAACAACTTTTAGAACTGTAAGCTTCAGGCCGCCATGGAGCCACCAATGACATAAACATCTTATCGAGTACCTGAGTTAGGGTATTTGGAAAGAACTTCTGATTCTGCTTTCCTTTTCCCTGTGAAGTAGCCTGATTGAAGGAGGAATGATGGTAGATTGTAATCATGTACAGAAATCAATATGAACTTAGGAACCCCTGCAAGAATAACAAAAGTTTTCATGTCATTTACATTGAACAACTATAAACCCAAGATTTGGCATGAATAATTATGGAGAAATAAGAAGGGAACAATGAGAAGGATGATGTATATGCAAAAGGATTAGTAACATCTGCCATAAGAGTTGCTCCTGAACACATCAAAGAGGCACCATACTGTTAATGGCAAACCGATTAGCAAATTATGCACACAAAATAAGGTGTAAGATGAAGTGGCAAAACCTTGAGTATGAGAGATGATTATAACCCCATCCCAAACCCTATGGTGATGGGACCATTTACCTTGAGATTACTTCTTTCACATCCACCCTAAGTCTCTAAGGCACTAACAAGAATTTACTAATCTCAGTTATATGAATTTGCTTTCCGATAAGGACTCTAAACAATGCCCTTCTGTCAGTCCATATCACGAAATACCAGAGTAATCAACCTTGAGATGCTTCTCAAAAGGGACAACTAATCGAAGTAAAATAGCTTCTGAGGTAACATTTTTTTCAACAATTTCGTTGGGTGCTATACCAATGTAAGAGTATCCAAGAAACTCAAAACTCAAAGGACAAAAAGATTTCCAGCTTAACCTCTCTATGTAATAGCAGCAGACCCAGTTGCAGAGTTGACATCATAAAAAACCCTACTTTCTTTTCCTTTTTTTAACATTCTTATTTTTGCGAAACTAATGTTGCCCTTTTTTCCCCTCTACATCTGCATCAGTGTGCAGTTATATAAGACTAGAAATTTGAAATATTTAAAGAAAAGGTCTATTTGGTTTAATCATGTTTAATGTAACAAAATGCATCGCTTCATACGTGTGAATCATACGTGTGAAACATAACCATTGAAGGTGCTAACAGGGGACGAAGAACACCTAAAATCACATGAAAAAGGTTGTCTCAAATGACCTATAACCTCTTGAAATCAATGTAGACTTGGTGAAAAATAGAGCAAGATGGAAGCATAAGATTCATATAGGAGATGCGAACTACTAGGGATTGATGCTTAGTCATGTTGATAAGCTTACATTAGGTCCAATTTTTGCTGGGAGTTTTTCCAATCTTTTTAGCTTGTACATCAACACAAAAACCTGTGTTTAATAATCCCAAATTATGGAAGCATAAGATCCATATAGGAGATGCTAACTACTAGGGATTGATGCTTAGAGGGTGTTTGGCTAAGCTTATAAGCTGGTCAAACTGGCTTATAAGCACCTCTTGGCTTATCTACGTGTTTGGCAAACATCCAAAGTACTTATAAGCCAAGTGCTTATAAGCTAGCATAAGCCATAAGTCATAAGCTGGTCACCCCCAACTTATGGCTTTTCAACTTATAAGTACTTTTAGTTTGACCAACACTTTTACTTATTTATCCTTAATAATATTTTCTAATTCACAAATTACTTTTCCCAAAATAATTTCTTGACTTTCTCTTCATTCCATATTTGTTGCTAATTATTTTCTCCAAACTTGATAGGAGAGTGTGGAGGTCGAGGACTAAGGTAGAAGGTTAGTAGGTAGTTTATAGTGTTCACAGATAGGCGTAGTAGCATGCATTTCCCTTCATATTCTTAGATTTTTATAACGGTATGTGGTTTTGTTAGCCGCAGGTATGGTATTCCCTGCTGCTATTATTGGATACTATTTATCCTTTATCTGTGCCTTTCTATTTTTTATTTTTTACTTTTATATACATACATACATATATATATATATATATATATATATATATATATATATATATATATCATCTTTCTTCATTCCTTTCTATTATTGGATACTATCTACCCTTTATTTGTGCATTTCTATTTTATTTTTTCATCTTCCTCATCTTTCTTCCTTCCTTGATTCCCTCTTCTTTTTGCCCTTCCTGAGCCGAGGGTCTATTGGAAGCAGCCTCTCTACCTGCATTAGGTAGGGGTAAGGCCTGTGTATAGACTACCCTCCCCATACCCCACATGTTGGGAGCAAACTGGGTTTGTTGTTGTTGTTGTTGTTGTTGTATAATCTTTTGAAAAATATTCAAGGGTATTTTCGTCATTTTAACAAAAGAATAGCTTATAACACTTTTTATCAAACACGTCAACTGCTTATTACCATTTTCAGCACTTCTATCCAAACACGTAAATGCTTATTTTAAAAATCTGTTTCAGCATTTAAAAAAACTTTTCAACACGTCAACCTTATCAGCTATTTACAATCAGCTAATCCAAACGGACTCTTAGTCATGTTGATAATCTTACATTAGGTCCAATTTTTGCTGGGAGTTTTTTCAATATTTTTGGTTTGTGCATCAACACAAAATATAGAGAACCTCTGTGTTTAATCCCAAATAATTGAATAGTGAGGTCTCATATAGCCAAACCCAACTAGCTTAATATCAAGGCATAGTAATAGTCCTTTGATTAGGTTATTGGGAACGGAAAAGTGCCCGGGGTTGAGAACAACGACAAAATTGCCTTCTGTCTGTTGCCATGGAATGTATAGGTAGGGTTTGTTTTATGCTTGGAAAGCCCGTTCCGCACTCTCTATCCCCTTTTTTCGGGGTCCCAATGAACCGCTTTTTAGTATTCGTGTTCGCCTTCTTTCTTCCTTCGCTTCCACACGGAAGGATCATTGGGTTCTCCCAACATACATATCCGGGGGTGCAGCTATTTAGTAGGCAAGGATCGGAACGGGCGGATCCCAAGTCGAATTCCTGATCTATTCGTTTCAGCATTAGATGATTGAGATACGTTTTATTAATTGACAAACCAGCACCAAGACAGTGCAAGAGAAATACAAAATTATGTATAAGACAGGCTATGCCTGTGGAGACTGAAAATTTATCATAGCATACATATCCTGCAATTTACACCCAAACGCTAGTAAACTCAGGCAATTTATTTCAATCTATGGATGGCTTCAGTTTGTAAATGCCAACAACTTAGAAGTGACATGAGCAGAAATTATTTCATCAAAAAGTGACGTCAGCGGAATTTCTGCTCCGTAATGCTTAAGAAACAGGTAAATTTTTTAGCATCAGTTTTCTGTAGCAATCTTTAGCTCTGAGCTAAAGTAAATAGTGGATCCAACCATGCCTTACACTTCATCACAGTGATGCATCCCTATCTGATTCATTAGTTATTTTGCAAGTTAAAGCCAAATGAAATTGAGTAGATAAGCCAAGGAAAATTTATCAGCCAAAAGCGTTCTCACTTGACATAGAAAAACACAAAGCATATCTTTTTAAGATCTTCGGTTTTATGGATTTTTTCATAGGAATAAATCAAAAGCTACTCACCATAATCTTTAGCAGCATTCACAGCCACAACGTTAGCTTCACCATTGATCCTCTGCATTTGTTCATCGGAACCAAAACCTCCCAAAGTTGAAATAACAGCGGTAGCACCAACAAGTACTTCATCCCAGTTTGCATAGAAAACATCTCCTACAGGATACGAAGATCATATGAATAATATGAATTGGGTGAAAACTATTCCATTGACATGGCAAATGATTTTAGTCAAAAGCGGTAATTACACCATAATCAACACAGACAAAATCTCTTTTCCAGATTGATTGGATTAAACATAAACACTGACTACGCGGGTACATGTCACTTTCATGAGATGAGGTAAAGCAGCAGGATGCCACATGGCTTCCCACTTTTGGACTTGCAAACTGATGAGGAGCTTCAGTACATTAATTTTTTCCTTATTAAGTGTAGCAAGAGAGTCTTCCATTATCTTCTGTAGGTACTTATTATTCAGGAAGAAATAAACTACTATGGCTTTCATCAGGCGAGGGCCTAAAAACCAACTTTCGCATGGTGTTCACCAATGTAAAATTTTCACTTGCACTCATTATCATCCTACTTAAGATATGATCAAGAAATGAACCTGCCTTCCATCCAGGTTACTTGATCTACCCATGGGCCTGAGTAAGAAGGACGCCCCGATCTGTAGGAAATACTACAAATTGAGAACCCACAATAGATAACAACAAAATAAGAGGATAAAGCAATTGTATAAATCAGCAGAAAATGCTTAAGATCTACCAGCACACCTGCTCAGACTTGTGGCCTCTATACCCTTAGATACTGCAGCCTTGCATATCGCAGAGCCAACAAAGCCGCTGCCTCCTATAACTACGATCTGTCAAAAAAGAAAGTGAATGACATCTAGTAGCTGAAATTGAGACAGTTGTAAATGGTCTTTGATCTAGACAGAAGAAAAAGAAAATGTTAATACTCGTTCAGATTTCACATCTGCGACAACATCAATTGCACCCGAGCTAGGATCCTCTCTAACAGCTTCAGCATAACTGCATCTGATACCAAGTCTGCAAGAACTAAAATGAAGAGAAACATCTCACCATATCAAGTTAGATGTCAGATCAGCCGAAAGAAATTTCAACAGTTAAAATCGCCAGAAGTGGCCAAAATCCCAAGTACAGATAACCGTATAGTTTTCGTGAAACCTTAATCCAGTACTCAGAAAACTAGATTAGTCAAGGCTCAATTCAAATAATGTAGTTTTTGTGCATATCTAGATTATGCTGTGACAAAAAGTCAATCATGATTAACAAGGAGAACTCTCTTAGTAAACTATGAAACAGTAAATTTTATTCTGAAAATGATATGCATACATTTTTCGATGTTAATGAATGATTACTGTCTTACAATTCTTTTAAATATGTACTTCTAATGGTGTTATTATTTGCTTTACCTAATTTTGCTAAAGATTTGAAATTGCACCAACCTCGCTTTTGCGAGCTTTGCAGCCCTCAGCCCCGAGAAAGGGGGTTGGTTTCTATATGTTGGACTAAAGATAACTAACTAATTAATAACCATGATGAATCCTCGGAAATGAAACAGAGCGAAATGGATATAGAGGATTCACATAGTCGACACCAACTTATTTGAAATTTGAGGGGTTAATTGATTCAGAACTGCAACGTCAGTGCATTTTAACAGTCCTTTATAAGTCCTGAAAAGAAGAATATTTTGGTCAAGATGTAAATCAATGGTGTATTAGATTAGGTGAAGAACAGTACTTTCATTCTCTTTCCGTGAAGCAGCATGAATGCACGATTTTTTGATTTAGTCATATTAATTAAGCAGCAAATAATTATACTTCAACATGTTCAACAAAAAAAAAAATGAATATGAATGTTAAAGCAAGGAATACTGACCGAGAGCGAGAGATTTGTGAATAACTGTAACTGCGGAAAGTAGGAAAGAGAGCTCTACTACTACGAGGAGGAGGAGGAGAGGTAATTCTGCAAATGGCGCTCATGTTTGAGAAAGACGCCATACTTTTCTCTTCTACAGTTCACAAAGATTATGAGATTGAGAAAGTTGTTTATATCAGAGCTTTGAAAAGCAAAAAGTTCAGCAAAATGACTTGTTAAGTTTGGTGTGTTTTGCCAGATTTAGTGCGGAACTCTGGGTACATGGTTGAGTGGTGGATGTATCACACTTCTTGACTTGGTGCCTATTTTTGAGGCCTGAAATTTTACTAAAGGGGAAAAGGGAAATATGGCTAATTTCTGTTAATTGAAATAAAATGTGGAAACAGAAAAAATGTCAGATACAAATAGGCTATCTTTTGGGGAAAAAACAAGACTTCTTTTGGTAGGTCTGGAAAGATCTCATGCCTATTGGCATAATAAATCTCTAGGTAACCAAATATCTCTTGTGACAATCCATCAATGCTTGAAAAAATTTCAACTTGTAACGAGCACAACTAATTCTAGTTATTATAATATTCAGTTATTATATATAAAAAAAAAAACATGTCGTCAATTCAAGTTAGTACAATCTTGAAAGTTCTATTTTTTAATAATACAAGAATTTTTGCTCTTTTTCTTCAATTTGTTAACTTGTATTTCTTTATAATAGTTGTTTACAACAAAATTTTGTCAATAAAGTTAGTAATTTTAAAATTATAACCTAGCAACGAGCAAAACATTCTGATAGTTTATTAGTTGTTCGCAATACATCTATGATGTTGGATGTGCCTACAAAGTCCTACCTTGATAATTGAATATAGATCTTTTAATGATTTGAGGCGTTTTTGGAAGAAGCATGGCCTAAGCGGATAATATTATATTATGTGAAGAGTATCATTGTATCATTAGACAACATAAGGTATCAATGCCCATGTTCGGCGGGATGCGTGGCGATGACAGGGTGATGATATGAGGCTCAATTTGCTTACTCTTACGAGCTTGGAGACGCGCACACAAAAAGAAGCTAGTTGCGGGCTTCGGTTGCCATAAATACTATAACGATGTGGGTGGCACACAATGAATCTCGAAAGTACCCGTAAATCGTGGTAATGGTCATGTGGAGCTGGTTCGAGGGGGAGACCCGTGGATTGTGATAGTTACCGTAAATACTCTAATGATGTGGGTGACTACAGTGAATCTCGGAGATTGATGAGTGGATCGTGGTAATGATCATGTGGAACTGGTTCGAGAGGGAGACCCGTGGATTGTAGTAGTGGGCCACGTGGAACTTAGTTCAATGGGGAGATTGTTGGATGTGCAAATAAAGTGCTATATTGGTAGTTGAAAAGATTGGGAGCCTGCATATAAGTTGTAGATATCTCTTAATAATGTGAGTCTTTTGGGGAAAAAATCGTAAGGATTTAACTCAAAGCAAACAATATTGCATCATGTTAAGAGTATTATTGGATCGTTTTAACCCAACACATGAATAAATGGCATCATAGAAAAAGCGCGAAAAACTACTTGAACAATAAGTTTAAATACAATTGCTTTGAAACATGAAAAGTGTAACTTATTTTCTTTCATTTCTCTTACCAAAAATTATTTTCAAAATATAAAAATTGAAGCCACGTTTTCCCTTTTCCCCTCTCTTTTTATCTTTTATTTTGTAGGTGTGGGATCTGATTATGAGATACCAATTAGAAGGATAAAGCTAGTTAGCGAATGCCATTTCAACTCTCACGAGTTGCGACGTCAATGAATATTTAAAAACCGATTAAACACCGAATCGATTTTTAGATTTATTTTAATAAATCATAAATTTTTATATAAATTTATAACCATACTGATAATTATGGTAAATTTTTTATTTTTAAAAAATAAATCGAAAAAATACCGAACCGTACTGGATAAATTATATATATATATATATATATATATAATAAAGCACTAATTTTTTCTTTGTGCCTTGAAATTATTGTTTACCTAGAAAATGGTAATTACAATTATATTTGATTATGTGGTTCTAAAAATATGCAATCTATTTTGTACTAGTTGTTAAGAAATTGATGCTAAGTGTGATTGAAACAAATATAGTAAAAACAATGTGAAATCGAAGATAAGCAAACCGGGATGCCTCGAATCGGATGTTCGATGCTGGCCACGGGGGTCCTCAAGGTTGAGGTTCGGGGCTACCGTTGACCAATCGATGGAGCCTTAAAAACTTTATGGGTATCAGAGTATGCTATTTATGATCAACAATGAGCTATAAATGAAGAACAATTAATGAAAAGTGATAAATGTAAGTAAATGCGCTAACGAAGAGAAATAGGGGATGCTTGAGTAATGAAGCAGAAAATGTTCTTGTTCCTTATATTGAATATTATGTGTAAGAAGTAATAAGGGATCCCTTTATATAGGAGGGGAAATTCCAACATAGTACACTATTATTTGTTATAAAGATTTGCAAAATGATACAACTATTTAATGTCTAGGTACGGATTTGTACTTTGTCGCAGACCCGGTCGCGCTTGTTCTTGGGCCGTTTATCCGTGACAGTCATCGATCTGTATTGTCTCGAGGTTGGTACTCGGGGTCGGTCCTTGCTCGACACTTTGAGCCTCTCGCGGATGGCTCACAAAATTCCAGAATGAATATAAAATCGGTCTTCCCAATTTTAGCCGTATAGTGATAGTCCTCGCGTTTCTTAGAATGAAATGATTAGAAACGACCTTGATACGAGTTCTCCCGAGACCCCTTATGATGACGTCATGCTTGGGACGCAAGCTTAGGAGGTGATTCGAAATGTCCCGTCGGGTCATCTCCCTAGAAACATTGATTGCATTGCCGGTTCATTTTTCCAAAAGGTAATGATTGTGTCGCCGGTTTGTCTCCCCAGAAGTATTGATTACGTATTTACTAAGGTTGCCGACCTTCTATAAATGGGGGGGTTGTTTGCTCCTAAACTTCATTCACCCTTTCTTCAACAACCTTCAATATTTTTCCTTCTCCAAAGCCATCTCCATGTTTCTGTCTTTATGGTTCAAACCTATGTCCCCAAAGTCGCTCAACAGTGGCTTAGTGAGCCAGGCCATGGCTTCCTTATCAAAATCCTCCCCCACTGAGTGGGGTTATATTGGGTTGTTGTTGTTGTTGTTATTGCTGTTGTCGGCTCGAGGAAATGAGAGAAGGGCACGGAGTGCCTTCCGTGCCGGAAGATACGGAGTACTTATACCGCTGCTCATCTCTATTAACTTCAACCGGGTGTGGCACTTCACTCTCCTTGCCTTTTGTATGGCGAGGAGGCAATATCTACTAAAATTTTCATCCCACACTGGTACAATGTCTCAAGAAGTGCCTTCACAATAGTGGTGTTGGCGAGACCCTTTCTTGCCAAATCTCGCACCGGGCCACATGTTCCCCCGCCTCTTAAAGGCTTCTGCTTTTGATGGGATGCGACCCTTTCCTCGCCTATTGATGTTTCGAAAAAATAGGGGGGGGGGTCCCTACGATGCTGCTCGAAAAGGCCGAAACGAGGTCCCTCAGGAAGAGATTCTCGAGGATGTGTCCCCGGAGGGCATGCCCTTATCATTAGATTAGGCTTTTTGGCTGTTGTTTTATGCTTCTTTGTTGCAGTGTAAGGATCCCCTGTGGGCTTTGTAAATATCTCCTATTAATATAAGAGCTTCCTTATTTTTCCTTTGATCTTGTGTTGAATTTTATTCTGCCTTTGCTTATAAAAATCTGCGTGTATGGTTCTGATGATTAGCCCGAATATCGTACTTGCGGTATGACCAATACCATGCTACTTAAGGTTTCGTGCTACCCCTTTGACTGAGCTAGGATCGATTCGATATGAACTTGGGTTGCCGGTACTTCCGAACTCGGGTTGGGTGAAAATTGGGCCTCGGCTTCTTTGGAGTATTTACTCGGAATTGGGAAGCCATCGACCGTAAATGGTTGAGTAGGCATTTGCCCGAGCTCGAGATAGAGATAGCCTTGAGGCTTAATAAATAATCCTCGAATGAGGACCTGCTCGGGCCCGGATAGCCTTTGGGCTTTATAATCGAGCGTCCACCCAAACTTCGAGGGTAGGGATAGACTTAAGGCTTCGTACGTTCTCCTCGAGTGGGGAACTTGTTCAAACTTGGGCGGCTGTTGGGCCTGGTTATAGATTGTGTTCATATCTATTGCCTCATTTGTGAGAGTTTTGGCCACAAGTTTCGTAACTATGCTCCCCTGACTTTCCACCATATACATATATTGGGAGCCTTTCAATCTTTCAACACTTAACGCTCTGTCTCTGCAACAAACCATAGTGCCGATTTGTCACCGGTCTGGGGTTTGTCTTCCTGAACGAACCTTTTTAGGTCTTTGTTTCGGCCAAACAATTTCTTGGCGACCAAAGATCAATCGTTTGGGGTTTAGCTCCTGAATCAGGTTTCGACTCGAATTTTTTTTTAGGTCTTGAAGTCGGCCTTTGAATGTTCCCGTGCTGGCTCCAAGGCTCATATGCGTTGGCCCTTGGGTGTCTTTAACTATGGGGCCATATGACTTTTTAATTGGCTTGTAGGCCTTTTGATGTTAGCCCGGAGGCTTTTGTGCGCCTACCCTTAGGAGTTTCTAGTTAACCATCTAGGGCTTAGCTCTCGAGCTGAACTACGGCTCGAGCTTATCGACCCTTCAAGTTTTGATTTAGCCTGGAGGCTTTTTACGCTGGCTTCAAGGCTCTTACGCGCTTTTAGTCAACCATTTCAGGCTCAGTCCCCAAGCCAGGCTACGGCTCGGGCTTATCGACCCTTTAGGTTTTGAATTAGCCCGGAGGCTTTTTATGCTGGCTTTAAGGATCTTACACTATTTTAGTTAACCATTTCGGGCTCAGTCCCCGAGCCGGGCTACGGCTCGGGCTCATCGATCTTTTAGGTTTTGAATTAGCCCGGAGGCTTTTTACGCTGGCTTCAAGGCTCTTACGCGATTTTAGTATGGCTATATTTTCCCTCGTTAAGGCCTTTGATATTTTTACGTTCGTCCGACTCTTCGACGGTTCGATAAGAACCTCTAATATGAGTTGTTATGCGACGACAGGTGAGCACCTCGGAAGGTTTTGCCCTAAACTTGTTTCGAAGCCTTTTCATTTTTGGAGCCGACATAAAAATGATCGTAGCTTTTTTATTTAGGCCGAGGGTAACATGATTTAACTGGTTCTTTCTGAAGTAATTTTAAAGGATTTGATTTTATCGCGACGGTCGGGCGTCCCCGAGTCGCGTTAGTTTGGCCGTAGCCTATCGATCAGAGTCGTTTTTATATTTAGTCGAAGCCTTTAGTCCCGAGTATCATATCCTCAGCATATATATTCGAGGGTATGCCTTTTTAGGGGTCTTACAAGTTCTAATATATATCCTTGGCTTTGAAGTCGGGATTGTGCCTTCTATAAGGTTATATGATCTGGACATGCCTTACTTGAGGTCTTACAGTTTCGGATACTCCCGAGGTTACTCGCTTGGGATCTTACGACCTCGAGTTTGACAATTTGATGAAGTGGATGTTAACGATAGTCCCCGAGGCATCGAGGTTTTTTTGGCCCTGGGGCCTTCCCTTGCGAAAATAGCAGTCCCTTTGAATGGTAGACGTGTTCTGGTGACGAAAATATTCCCTTGATTGTTTGGTACAAGCATACACGTTTTTACCGTCGAGGGATCGATTCTTCTATGCGGACACAATTCATTTGACCTTTTGGCCCGATACATCATTTTCCTACCGAGAGCCTTCTTCGGTTTACTCTGATTTGTTTGTGGAGGCGACTTTCCGGGGCGATGTCCCCCATCATTTGAGGTTGCTTGGAGATAAGCCTTGAATGCTTTCTGTAAGTTCTTCCTAGTGAACGCACATATGTTGTCTCGTTAAAAACCTTGCCGGTAAAACTCCTTTCTCGGGGGTAAAACCCGATCGAAGGAAAAGAGTGCAACGCGTTTGACAACCCAGGGGCCTTTTGAAGCTGACGGATGTTCCGATGTCTTTCGTTGGATATCTGCAGGAGATTAGCTTAGACAAATGAAAGGAAACGGGGGCATAACCTTACCTTAGCAGTAGTAGCGTTTGAGCATGGATATGTTCCAATTGCTCGGGAGTTGTTCGCCTTCCATGGTACCGAGCTTGTAGGATCCTTTGCCAATCACTCCGAGCACACGGTACGGTCCTTCCCAGCTTGGGCCTAGCTTCCCCTCATTAGGGTTTTGAGTGTTTTAAGTAATTTTTCTTAGGACTAAGTCCCCGACTCCAAAGTGTCTCTCCTGTTATAGTACCTCTCGATCCTTTTTTTTTGCGTGGCCATCCGGAACAGTGAAGCCTCTCGTTTCTCATCAAGTAGTTCAAGGGCTGCAGCTATGGCCTCGTTGTTTGAATCCTTCGTAGCATGCCGGAACCTGGAACTCGGTTCCCCTACTTCGACCGGTATCAAAGCTTCGGACCCATATACCAGAGAGAACGGCGTCTACCCCGTACTTGATTTTGGAGTGGTTCGATATGCCCATAGGACCTTGGGCAGCATTTCCCTCCATCTACCCGTTGCGCTTTCTAACTTCTTCTTCAAGTTCTGAATGATGGTTTTGTTTGTGGATTCAGCCTGACCGTTGGCGCATGGGTGGTAGGATGTCGACAAGATCCTCTTGATTTTATGATCCTCGAGGAACTTCGTTACTTTGCCCCCGATGAACTGCTTTCCATTATCGTAGGTCATCTCGGAAGGGATCCTGAATCGGCATAGGATATGATCCCATATGAAGTTAATGACTTCTTTTTCTCTTATCTTCTCGAAGGCCTGTGCTTCCACCCATTTCGAGAAATAGTCAGTCATAAAAAAAATAAATCTAGCTTTACCTGGTGCCGTTGGTAGTGGTCCGACGATGTCCATCCCCCATTTCATGAACGACCATGGTGAGATGACTGAATGCAGTTGTTCGCCGGGTTGGTGGATCATGGGTGCGAACCTTTGACATTTGTCGCATTTCCGAATGAATTCCTTTGCGTCTTTTTCCATGATGTCCCAGTAATAACCTGCTTTGATCACTTTTCAGACTAAGGAATCGGCGCCAAAGTGGTTCCCGCAGGTACCTTCGTGGATTTCCTCCTGTATAGAGTGTTGTTCTCGTCGAGCGAGAACCAGGCTGCCTTGATCTGTAGGGCCCTTGATTCTTTTGAGGCCCTTCCCGTCTCTCAAATAACTAATGTATTTATTTATCCAATCCCATGTCAGGCTGGTGGAGTCGATTACTGATTTGGTTAACTGAACAACATCTTCGGGGAGTATATCATCTTCTTCAGCAGACAACCCCAGGTTTGCAAGGGCATCAGCCTCGCTATTCTTCTCTCAAGGTATGTGGTTTAAGGTCCACTCCTTGAAGCGATGCAGCGTGACTAGAGTCTTGTCAAGGTACCTCTGCATTCTGTCTTCTCGTACCTCGAAGCTCCCATTCACCTGGTTAACCACTAGGAGGGAATCACATTTGTCCTCGACGAACTCGGCCCTGAGGCTTTTAGCCAATTCCAGACCTGCAATCATAGCCTCATACTCGGCTTCATTGTTAGTCAATTTTGCAGTTTTTATAGATTGTCTGATCATGCCGCCCGTAGGAGGATTTAGAACTATGCCGAGCCCAGACCCTTTCACGTTGGAGGCACCGTCAGTAAACAGGGTCCATACCCCGGAAGATGTGCCCATTTTTAATAGTATTTCCTTTTCTACTTCGGGCACCAGGGCGGGCGTGAAGTCAGCTACAAAATCTGCCAAAATTTGGGATTTGATAGCCGTTCAGGGCTGATATTCGATATCATACCCTCAGAGTTCGATGGCCCACTTAGCCAATCGGTCCGACAATTTGGGTTTATGCAATATGTTTTGAAGTGGCTACGTTGTTAAGATGCAAATGCGATGGAATTGAAAATAAGGCTTTAATTTCGAGATGCGCTAATTAGCGGGGCTAATATTTACAAAAGGGGATACCTGGTTTCGGCATCGGCCATGGTCCGACTCACACAGTAGACAGGTAACTGCGTACCTTGTTCCTTCCGAACCAGCACACCGCTTACCGCTACCTCTAACACGACCAAGTATAGATACAATGTTTCGTCCTCCTTTGGGATGTGGAGCAAAGGTGGGCTCGACAGATATCGCTTCAACTCTTCCAAGGCACTTTGGCACTCGGGAGTCCATTCGAAGCTATTTTTCTTCTTGATCAAGGAGAAGAAATGATGACTCTTATCTGGCGATCTTGATATAAATCGTCCCAAGGCCGCTATCCGCCCAGTCAGCCGTTGCGCAGCCTTTACGTTGTTGACCAACGTGATCTCCTCGATGGAATTTGATTTTGTCGAGATTGACTTCGATCCCTCTGTTTGACACCATGAAGCCTAGAAATTTTCCCGATCCCACTCCGAAGGCACATTTCTCAGGATTGAGCTTCATGTTATAGCTTTTGAGAATATCGAACGTTTCCTACAAATGGGTCAAATGATCCTCTGCGCGCAGGGACTTAACTAGCATATCGTCAATATATACTTCCATGGACTTTCCTATTTTGCATTCAAACCTTTTATTAACCAACCGTTGGTACGTGGCTCCAGCGTTTTTCAGCTCGGAGGGAATGACGTTGTAGCAATACGTATCGTACTTCGTGATGAACAAGTCTTTTCCCTGTCCTAGGAGTTCATTTGAATTTGATTATACCCCGATTAGGCATCGAGAAAGGTGAGGGTCTCGTGCCCGGCCGTGGCATCGATCAGGCGATCGATGTTGGGCAGCGGGAATGAATCCTTAGGGCACACCCTATTGAAGTCTTTATAATCTACACACTTTCTTAACTTATTCCCCTTCTTGGGGACTACCACCACATTGGCCAACCAATCGGGGTATTTTACCTCCCTAATCGATCCTATTTTGAGGAGTTTCGTTACCTCATCCTTGATGAATGTGTGTTTTACCTCGGATTGAGGCCTCCTCTTTTGCTTCACTGGTTTGAACCTGGGGTCGACGCTTAGCCGATGAGTGGTTATTTCGGGCGGGATCCCTATCATGTCTCAGTGGGACCAAGCGAAATAGTCGATGCTACTGATAAGGAATTGAGTGAATTTTTCCTGAGGCCTCCTCTTTTGCTTCTCCCCTCTGATTCCTCCGAGGTGGGGGGCATAGGCGCTGGTGCCTCGTTGTGGATAGCGAACATCTCCCTGGGCGCATGATGTTCTCCATATATCCTCTTTATACCGTCTTCCATTGGAAATTGCATCATTTGGTGGAAAGTTGATGGCACTTCCCTCATGTTGTGTATCCATGGCCTTCTAAGCAATGCGTTGTACCTCATGTCCCCTTTACTGACATAGAACTTGGTGTTTTGGATTGTTCCAGATACGTTAACCGGGAGGGTAATCTCCCCCTTCGTCGTTTTGCCGACCATGTTGAATCCGTTGAGGGTTAGTGAGGTAGGTATGACTCGGTCAAGCAGCTCGAGCTGTTCCACTACCTCGGATCTGATTACGTTGGCCGAACTACCTGGGTCCACAAGTATGCATTTAATTTGAACGTTATTCAAGAGAAAGGAAATTACCAGCGCATCGTTATGCGGGTGAGGCAGGGTATCGAGGTCCTCGTCGCTGAAAGTAAGGATATCTCCGGGCATGCGGCTCCAAATCTGCCCTGCAACTGATACTTTTGCCTGCTTGATCACGGATCCCCGAGGGATGTCCTTTCCCCCGACGATCATGTGCACGGAATGTTGGAGTTTTCCTACTCCGCCCTTTCGGGCTGTCATCCCTTCTAGGGGAAGGTTTATGATCGAGCTACTGACTAACTCTTGCAAAACCCTTTGCTAGCTAATCAGATTGCTTCCCTTTAGAGTTGTCTGCAATTCTCGGTCCTATGACTGTGGGTACCATGGAACTCGCACGCCGGGTTAGGGTCCGTATGCGAAGGATCCGATAGCACGGGCTTTGGCCATCTGGTGCCTCTGATTCCACTCATGGCCGATACAATGTCTGAAACACCATTCCTGAAGTTGTATTTGGTCGATTTGGATATCTTCACCGGCTCCGTGCGCCTACCAAACCTAGCTTTGTTTTCCGCCCTTCGACGACCTTGGTTTCAGTTTGTCTTTGGATTGATTTGGGGTGTGTTTCTTCTCACGATGCTCCTACAGTTCTCGATGTAAGGTCGATACCTTTCTCCCCATGGCTCTGGATTTCTTTCTGGGAGTCTTGACTTTATTTTCTTGGTGAGACCTTCGAGTTTTATTACGATGATGGGGTCGGCTGCTTGTCCTCTATTCCCCGACCTTTCCGGTATCGGTCGGGTTCGGGGGGCTGTCGCTGGTGCTGACACGCCCGAGATTTTCTGATGGTTTTGCAGTCGAGTAATCACTGCTTGTTGTGCCCAGAGCATTTCGAAGATCACTTGGAGATTAACCCCCTCGTTCCTTTGAGCGGCAGTTTCCCGCTCTCCATGTTGGCCTTCTCAGGGCGCGCTCCTACCAGCGTGAGGCCTGACATCGTCATGCTGGTCATTGCTTGAGTCCGTGTCCTTAGGGGTTGGATCCATTGCGCTATCGGGGTTTTGCGACGGTACACCAGCGTTTGGGATGGTTACATCATTCTCTCCAAAGTCCTCAAAGCTGCTATTTTTGTACGTATTCACTGAGTCTGACATTTTGACCTGAAATCAAAGATTCTTGGGCAAGATAAAATGTGAAAAATAACTTGTGTTTTTTAGTGAACCAGCACTAAAACAATCACTATTTTTTTAGCCCCACGGTGGGCGCCAAGTTTACCTAGAAAATGGTAATTACAATTATATTTGATTATGTGGTTCTACAAATATGAAATCTATTTTAGTACTAGTTGTTAAGCAATTGATTCTAAGTGTTATTGAAACAAATATAGTAAAAACAATGTGAAATCGAAGATAAGCAAACCGGGATGCCTCGAATCAGATGTTCGATGCTGGCCTGGGGGGTCCTCAAGGTTGAGGTTCGGGGCTACCGTTCACCAATCGATGAAGCCTTAAGAGCTTTATGGGTATCAGAGTATTCTATTTATGATCAACAATGAGCTATAAATGAAGAAAAATTAATGAAAAGCGATAAATGTAAGTAAATGAGCTAACGGGGAGAAATAGGGAATGTTTGAGTAATGAAGCGAAAAATATTCTTGTTCCTTGTATTGAATATTGTGTGTAAGAAGTAATAAGGGACCTCTTTATATAGGAGGGGAAATCCCAACATAGTACACTATCATTTATTACAAAGATTTGCAAATGATACAACTATTTAGTGTCTGGGTACGGATTTGTACTTTGTCGCAGACCCGGTCCCGCTTGTTCTTGGGCCGTTTTTCTTTGGCAGTTATCGATCTGTATTGTCTTGAGGTTGGTACTCGGGTTCGGGCCTTGATCGATACTTCGAGCCTCTCGTAGATGGCTCACAAAATTCCAGAATGAATATAAAATGGGTCTTCCCAATTTTAGCCATATACAATTATGAATACGGTTTACAAGCCAACAAGTAATTAAACTCAAAATCTTAATTCTCAAACTTATTATGCTACTCTTATTGAAACTAAATTATTTCTAGCATATTCACTAACAAGAAATAAAGTATTCTAGATATTATGAGAAGCAAACTACAATGTATTGAATATGTTTCCTTGCATATGATTCAGATTTATCTTTTTCAAATATTGAATTTGTCGTATACATATGTGATGAAGGTAATTTGCCACGACCCAAAACCCACTATAAGTCGCGATGGCACCTAACGTCACCATTAGGCAAGCTAACGGTGAACTAGAACCTCAATTATTCATTTATTATTTTTGAAATCATAATTGTAATTAAGTAAGGAGGTTTACACCTCTAAAATCACGGATACATACATAACTAATAGTATGAAAAAGGAAATGAAAGGTGATAATAATATACAAATCCGTAATCATCAACTAGAATATCCCAAAACCCGGTGTCACAAGTGCATGAGCATTTACTAAGGAGAACAATAATAATACGACATCTGTCTGAAATATAAATAAGACAGGATAAAGTAAGTAATACGATGGAGACTCTGTGGTCTGCGATACGTAGCCTGGAATTTGTAGCTCACCATAAAGTCCCCTCAGCATTTGCGCCTATGCGCCAAGGTGACCACCAAATAAACCTGTCAGATCCTGCATATTCAGTGCAGAAGTGCAACATGAGTACGTAACTCAACGCGTACCCAGTAAGTATCTAGCCTAACCACGGAGAAGTAGTGATGAGGGGTCGACATAGACACTTACTAGAGGTCCAATAAAGCAATATATTAAATCATAAGCAGACATGACACACACAACAATAATGCGGTAAATCTGTAAGTTACATAATATTTCAATTTTTTTAAAGGTATGACTTTCTCAATATTGTATTCTACCTCAACAGCCTCATATGTATCAGGTACCAGTATCAAACAGATAAGAAATACCATAAAAATTTCCATGCATTAGTGGAAGGATAATCTCGTGAATATTCGGACTGCCAGCAAAATAACGCACGATTATGCCGAGGTCATTCTGCCCGATCTAGAATAATGTGTACACTGCGAAGGATCGAGAAACACGAACCATAGATGCATCTATTATACTGCCAAGGCGTTCGGCCTGCTCCACAAGAAAGGAAGAAAATTACCGAAATACGAGACACATGCTTACAATACAGTACATGAGCACAAAGTAAATATAACATTTATCGTTTCTCAAATAACTTGCCAACAACTCAAGGTGATAAGGCTCGACCTAATATATACATATATTTATAAATCAATTTCAATTACAATTTCAATTAATTACGCAGTAGAATGAGTTCAAATAATTCAAATATTGCATGATAAAGTCCTAAGTCTACCCGGACATAAACATGCTTTAGCTACGTACGGACTCTCATCACCTCGTGCGTACGTAGTACCCACAACTAGTAGCATATAACAATTACATCACATACGGCGTAGTTTCCCCCTCACAAGGTTAGACAGGAGACTTACCTCGCTCCGAAGTTCTATAACCGGCTCCAACGCCTCTCTAACACCTCAACTCAAAGACAAACGTTCCGAAACTAGTCAAATAACATGCAAATCAATCAAAACATACTCCAATGAGAATAATTTAACAATTTATAATAATTCTAAACTCCGCTGGAAAAGTCAACAAAGTCAATCCTCAGGCCCACGTGCCCGGATTCCCAAAATTCTTGAAGATAAACTTTACCCGCAATGCAACAAACTCAAATATATAATTTATTCCTAATTCCATATCCAATTTCGTGGTAAAAAATCCAAAAAGACCAAATTCTAGGGTTTTCTCTTAAAATCCCATCATTTCCATAAATATTCATGTTTTAATCCACATATAAACCATTTATTAACTCACAAGGTGTAGAAATCACTTACCTAAAGTTTGATGATGAAAATGGCACTCCAAATCGCCCCAAAGTCGGCTCCCATGGAAGGAATGAGGTGAAAATGAACCAAACCCCCGAAATACAGCTTCTGCCAGGGTATTAACCCTTCGCAATCACGGAACATGCTTCACGATCGCGAAGCATAACTTTTGTCTGCTCAAAATGTCCCTTTGCGATCGCGGAAAACCAATCGCTATCGCGAAGAGCAAGCTACCCAACTCAACCAGACACCCTCTAGTATAATGGTCATAACCTTTTGCACAAAACTCTAAATGACAAATGGTTTGAATTTCTAAAAACTAGACACCAAGGGCTAAAACTTTTGTTTTGGATCACCTCCAAATTCCTTATATATTTCATGATATAAGCTTCCAAAGTCAGCCCTGTGCAGCAGAAATTTCTTCTTCGCGAACGCAAATCTTCCTCCGCGAACACAATTCACATATCCCTTTCTCCCATTTTTCTCTTCGCGATCGGGGGACCTTTTCCTTGTGAATGCGAAGAGGGGCACACCAGACCTCAGAAAACAGCAGCTCAACATGGCAAAATGACCTGTAGACCCTCTGAAACACACCTGAGCTCCCTAGGACCCCGTCCAATCACACCAGCAAGTCCCAATACATGACACAAATATGCCCCAGGCCTCAAATCACGGAAAACAACATCAAAACTACGAATAAACGATCGAAACCTTTCTTTAAACTTTCAAAGTTCGACGAACGCGTCTGATTCGTACTTAAACATTCTGGAATGACGCCAAACTTTACATACAAGTCATAAATCACGATACGAACCTATTCCAAGGCTCGGAACCTCAATGGACATCGATAAAACCAAAGTCCACTTCAAATAAAACTTAAGAAACTCTTAAACTTTCAAAATGCTAACTTTCTATAATAAGTGCTGAAATGATCCTCGATCACCCGATACTCAACCAGAACATACGCCCAAGTCCGAAATTATCAAACGAACCTATTGGAACCTTCAAGTACTGATTCCAAGATCATTTACTCAAAAGTCAAATCTCAGTCAATTCTTCCAACTTAAAGCTTCCAAAATTAGAATTTTCCATCTGAATCATCTTTAAATTTCCGAAATTCGATTCCGACTACGCGTACAAGTCATAAAACATGAAGTGAAGCTACTCAAGGCTATCGCGTCCCTTTTTCTCGTGAAATCGAGTTTTACGTGTGACAATTCTTTTAAGGAAGTATTAAAAGAGAAGAGTCGCCACCTAACAGTTTTTAAGGTGCGTTAGGGCACATATTATGCAAATAACTCTGTTATAACTAGTCGGTGCCACCAAAGATCGGGTAAGAGCTCAAATTACCTCAAAGAGAAGGTGTTAGGCACTCTTCGAGGTCCACAACTGTGGGTCTTGGCCGAACTTAAGACTATGTAGATTAGGCTAGGTGATCAAATAAACAAAGAAAAATATAAGAGTCACAGAGTTTCATGATAACACAATGAGGATTGGTACAAATCTTAAAGACTATAAGGATAAAACTATAACAGTATATTTTAAGTGTATAAAGGGAAAGGGGTGGGGGGAGGGTCCTAAGTTTTTTTTAGCCTAAAGGATCACCCCGTGCAACTTAAATAATACTTCGCAAGATATGAGTTGCTCATATTATTCAGCAGGCACAGACTATCATCTCCTGCTACCCGATTACTATGTTGAAGTTGTTTACCTAAAGCGTTCTAATTCAGTTCTAAGTCGCTTCCTATGCGTGCACTACTCGTATCATGTCTATGGTCCAGGAGGCTTTGGACCTACTATTTGGGTGGTTCTAGACTTTACTTAGGCTGCTCAAAATGGTAAAACTAAGCGACATTTAAAACAAATAGGACTTCACCTAAAGACAGTTAAGGCTCAAGTTAGCCTCTACATATAACAACAAATGCACGCGAGTAGATTTTAAATTATGGGCAGTTTCAAATTTGAGGTGTTGCTTTAAACCTATAGACATGGTTTCTAAATGACCACTCAGTTTAAAAAAAGGTCTCTTGACAGTGCTTTTATTCATATTATTGCGATGACAAATTACAAATTATAAAACCTATAAGCATGAGCTCTAAGTGATTTGTGCAAAGGGACAGTGATAACCATCGAAACTCAGAATTACTCTCGTTTGATCCTATTGGCATGCTTTCTAAATGAGTAACAATATTTATAGCTAGGTTCTAATAATAGTTGACAGATTTACTCCTTATTCCTATAGGCATGTTATCTAGGTGAGCGGAGCAATAAAACAACATAAGCAGGCGATTAGTTAATCAATTAAAACCCAATAGACATGGTATCTAGATGAGGATTAGCGGAGCATAAATTAATATAACCCTATAGGCATGTTATCTAGTAAGTACACCGCAGTAGACACCGGAACAAGTAAGCATTTAAACTCATGCTTATAATAATAGACAAGGTGAGTGAGTGTGTGATTCCCTATAGACATAGTTTCTACTAGTGTACAATACATGAAACCAAATAACGTATATGGCAGGTTGGACAAAATAACAAATAGATCACATAGACCCTATAGACATGTTTTCAACCCTTTTATGCAAGCGTTAGAATATACTCGTTTCCCCAATATCACTAAATCCCCAAATAGTTTGTTTACAAATTATTACAAAGCCCAAGAAGAAATGAAAATAAGCCTCAGTATTACAATATTGAAATAATTAAAGGCCCCATAAGTAGAGAAGACCTAAGAGGAGACAACCCAGGACTGCTTGGGCCTTCAATGAGATTATTCTTCGCACCAGCAGCAAACCCAGACCCAAACTTTTCTCGAGATTGGAGTATGCCAATTAAAAACCTCAAACTCATATATAGACCCATACAAAACAGAGGTGGAGGATTCTCCCACGCAGTAGTGACAGATGAACAACTTAATCAAATGACTACTTACTGAATTAGTTAAGAATACTCTAAGTCCACACACTCAGTTCCTAGCAGTCATAAACCAAATCCACATAGATAGGGAAACATTAAATTGGAAGGCACATGAGACATATATGAGGCAGGCCCATGTTTGTATTTCCAAAAATATTGTTTGAAGTGACAATATTGAGCAACATCAGCTAGCAAGCCACTTCACATAGAGTTTCAAAGTAAAGCATGATTTAGGACCAACCTAAATAACTTCAAATGAAAATCTAGCATAATCATAAACAGGAAGCTAGTAGAGTAAAAATATCACATGAAGGTTTTAACATGATGGTCTAATGAGAACATAGTTACAAATAGCATAACAAGAAACTAGTGGCACAGTTTTGGCCAACATATCATTTGGTTGAATATGAAACTTAATGTGATGGGAATTTTTCGTAGCATAAAAATTCCAAAGAAACTTGTGGTAGGTAAAAGAACAGATAAGCTATACCCTAACATGACAAGCAAACAATAGGACTCCTGTCAGTTGATCACACATAAGAGCAAGAGTGGAATATTTATCCTTGAAGTCTTAGGTAATTCTAAAGATTACAATTATCAGAATTGCAAATGACAGAGAAACATGCTTAGGCTAGATATTAAGACAATATTGTAACATGGGATGGTCAGGGATCAATTTGCAAGGTGACAGTAAAATATGTATAAATTGTTCAGCAGAAAGAGACTTATTAAGGCAAATTCTAGGAGGGCATTAATTCCATAGGAGTTTCGGTTCAAATGTTCAAAGTGAGGTATGAGAAAGGGTTCGATACTAAACAATCAATGTAGGAATTTAAGCAAACATAAACACAACAACATCAAACAAGCATAACAACCTAGAATTCTTCAAAATTAACTAAACATGAATGAACATATGCAAACTTGTACAAGTTCTGATAAAGGATTGCAGAAGAAATTTAAAGCAAGGTCGACACAATATCATATTGGCTTAGAAAGGTCCACATAACACAGATATTCAGAAGCATGAATATAAACAAGGAAGAAATATAGTTGCGAGGGTTTGAACACTTACCAGTTTGCAGATTTAACAATAAATATAGGAGAATCACCAAATTCTAGTAGCAAAGTAAGAACAACAACTAAAACTCCAAACCTTATTGCGTCAGAGTTCACATGAGCTTCGAACGAGCCCTGAGTAGTGCTCGCACTAGGGAGGTAGATAAAGAGGGTTCTGGTGGCCTTGGCTTTCAGCCGACCAAGCGCTTAAGTTTCAGAATAATATAGAACAAGTGAGGGTGAGAGAATAATAGTGATTAAGGTCCCGTTTAGGGGAGTTAGGGGAGGGGTTTTTATAGTGTCCAATAAACAAAAAACACAAAAGGAAAACATCAATAGAATCACAAAAATAAGGAAAGAGTAGCATGCAAAATTGATTTTGAATCGGATTAGAAGAAAACTAGACAAACCCTAGTTTGACAGAAATCAAAGATTGACCGATGATCTTGGTGAATCAGACCCATATAGCCTTGCTATGAATGTATATAGACGAAATATTGTCTAGATCATTACGATTGAAGATGATTTCCCTTGATTCGAAGCTGGTACTTGCCAAAAAATGGACAAGTATTAAGAAATACCGTAATCGCGTAAAAGGTAAGAAAATCACAGAGGGAATCCATGATTTGATCGGATTCAGAGATGATTAGTGAAGGAGGCTATGGTTTTTGAAGGAGAGAGGAGGAGAGCGAGGGAAATGGGGGAGGCTGTCTTAGGAAATGATGATTAGGGTTTGGGGTTGGGTAATTAAGAGTGGTAGGGTAATTGTGGGTCATTGATTTTGAGAGATCAACGACCAAGATTAAAAAATCTAGCGGGGCGGGTTGGTTTAACGGATCGCGATCGGTTTGGGTTAAAAGAGGTGTTTGGTTTGGGACTTTGGGCTAAAGGGATGAATAAAATAACAAGTGCAATAAATTCCAATATATAGGCTATTATTGCAAGATTGTGTAAATAGCCTAAAAATACTAATATAATTATATAAAATGAAGTAAAAAATATTTAAAACAAATATATGGATGAAAATAATAATTTGGATGATTGAGTCATCACGAAATAATTTAAGAGGTAATTAATAAATAGTTCAGTAATTTAAATGCGAGAAAATCAATTCTAAAGCTTGGAAATTATGGAAAATAATAGAAAAATGCTCATAACTCTTGTAAATTAAGTAATGATGCAAAAATTACATTTTTGAAAGTATATATTCTTATTTAAAATATGAGGGCAAAATTGGGTATCAACAGCTGCCCCTCTTTACCCGGGTATGACGAAAGAGTTGTCAGGTAAAGAAAATGATGACCAATTTTGTCGAATTGGATTAGGAATGATATGTTTTTTTAAAATAATTGCCGCACCATAGTTCTTGAGTTTCCTACATATCCCTGGTGTTACGGGAATCAGGTCGTGTGTAGTTCTGGATCCAACGACGAACGAAATCGATGGAGTTGTTATAAGAGTGATTGTATATTTCAAAAAGGTTCTTTCTAGGTAGGAGAGTATCGTAAGCGGAGTCCTGAATGCGAAATGAATATTTCAGGTGTTTCATGAGGCAGATATCTAAATGGTCATAGAGTAAAGGGTAGGAAATGTCAGTTACGTTTGAGGTAGTCAAAGGATGTGAACGTTGTGAACGGAAACCAGAGCAAAGATTGCTTCTATTTGCAGAACAGTTACCTCCCGAGTTACCTGTAAAACTCAAACATGGTGCACACGAACATATATAGGTTATTTAAATATGATGAAGATTCCCTTTGGACCATGAAGGTTGTCTTTTGACGATGAGGATGATATCCTTGGACCATGACGTCCTGGGCCATGAAGCTTATGCTAACGGATTCGCAGGCCACGAAATGGTGTCCTGGGGCCATGAGGATGGTTCCTCTGGACTATGACTCCTTTGAATAATGATGTGCAGTATCGAGAGATCATCAGGCCATGAAATTGTGTCTTCAAGCTTTGAGGATGGTGCCTTCAGACTATGACACCTTTGAATAATGATGTCCAGTATCGAGACATCCTCAGGCCATGGAATGGTGTCTTCAGGCTATGAGGATGGTACCTTCGGACTATGACGCCTTCGAACAAAATGGTGATGTTTCAGCCAATGAGATGTAAAGATATGATTCTTGTCCATGTGCGAGGACGAGACAAGACAATGCTTAGTCTTTTGTGAGGTGAGGTCAGTGCTTAGAGCGTCGTGAAGAAGGGAGAAAATGCTTAGTCTCATGCAAGGAAAGGCGGTGCTTAGCCTTATGTAGTTTGGAGGCAGTATTTTAGTCCTATGCAAAGAAAAGTCAATGCTTAGCCTCATGCAGGAAACAGAGACAACACTTAGTCTCGTTCAGGAAAAGGTAGTGCTTAGCCTTATGCAATTATGGAGGCAATGTTAGCCTCATGTAAGAAAAGGAGACAATGCTTAGTCTCATGTGAGGAAAGACAATGCTTAGCCTTATGCAATTATGGAGGCAATGCTTAGCCTCATGCAAGAAAAAGAGACAATGCTTAGTCTCATGAAGAAGAAGGAAATACTTAGCCTTATGCAGTTATGGAGGCGATGCTTAGCCTCATGCAAGAAATAAAGACAACATTTAGTCTCATGCAAAGGAAGAGAGACAATGCTTAGCCTTATGCAATTAGGGAGGAAATTCTTAGCATCTTGCAAGAAATAGATACATTGATTAGTCTCATGCAAAGGAAGGGAGATAAGTCTTAGTCTCATGCAAAGTAAAGGCAGTGCTTAGCCTTATGCAAGAAAAGCTATGAGTGACGGTGAGAGAGTGAAGTATTTCTTAGCTGGATATGTTTGCGTTTGGTAACTTGTCGTCATGAAGGTAGTGATTTGTTGTGCGTATGTATTCATGAATGTTTATGTTGTGTTTATCGTGTCTGCATTCAAAGAAAAATCGTGAATTTTTTGGGGGAAAGGTTGGTTCGTGTTGTTGACTCCTTGCTTTGCCTTCATTCTTGTCTTGAGGTCCTGTTTGAATTACCCTGGGTAACATCTGGCTATCATAGAAACAAAGTTTTCAAAAAATATGTATGCAATTGAAAAATTATTTGCAAAAATATAGTTGTTTGAAATATATTATAGTATGTAGGATCAAATAGTTTAGATGAACCGGTGACTGTGACACATTTAGAGACATTACAACCTCCTCGCTTTAGAATTTTGAGGGTCCTCCTCAAAATTCTGCCCAGTTTAAATGCATACTTCTGACAATACTTTTTGCATGTTCCACTTATGACGAAGTCGACTGAACTTGCTATTTTGCCCCAGTTTTTGATCATGGGAAAATGAAGATTTTATTAAGATGTGACCGAACCCAAAGGGTTGCCTACGTATCCCCTCGTAAACGGGAATCAAGTCAAGTGTAGTTCAGTTACATCAAAGGAGGAAATTCGAACAATCCTAAACATAGTATCTCTTGACTGTGTCTAGGTTGATGTTCTGGCCAAATTTCTCCGTCCATTTATGCAAGTATGAGTGCTCCTCCTATTAGTACTCGACGAACCATGTAGGGACCCTACCAATTGGGTGAAAACTTCCCCTTGGCTTCATCTTGATTTGGGAAGATGCGCTTCAACACCAATTGCCCCGGTGTGAATTGCCTTGGTCTGACCTTTTTGTTAAAAGCTCTTTCCATCCTGTTCTGGTAGAGTTGACCATGACATACCTCATTCATTATTTTCCCATCAATGGGATCTAGTTGTTCGTAGCGGCTCGGTACCCATTCTGCATCGCTGAGCTCAACTTCTTGTATAATTCTTAAAGAAGGGATTTCTACGTCGGCAGGAATAACCGCTTAAGTACCATAAACCAATAGGTAGGGGGTTTCCCCAGTTGATGTGCGAACTATGGTACAATACCTGAGCAGAGCAAATGGCAGCTTCTCGTGCTATTGTTTGTAATTATACCATTTTGCTCAATAACTTCTTGATGTTCTTGTTAGCAGCTTCTACGACTCTGTTCATTTGCGGCTTGTATGTTGTGGAGTTCTTATGCTTGATCTTGAAGATTCCACACATGGCCTTCATCTGATCATTGTTTATATTGGCGGCATTATAGGTGATGATTGACTCTGGTACTTCGAACCGACAAACAATGCGGTCCCGAACAAAATCTGCTACGACCTTCTTAGTTACAACTTTGTAAGATGTGGTTTCAACCCATTTTGTGAAGTAGTCTACGGCCATTAGAATGAATCTATGGCCATTTGAAGCAGTGGGTTCGATGGGACCGATGACATCCATATCCCAAACCGAGAAAGGCCAAGGTGAACTTGTTGCATTGAGTTCATTGGGTGGTACTCGTATCATGTCAACATATATCTGGCATTGGTGGCACTGCTGAACATACTTGGTGCAGTCTGTTTCCATAGTCATCTAGAAATATCCCGCTCTTAGTATCTTTTTGGCTAAGGTGAACCCATTCGTGTGCGGTCCGAAGGTTCCGGCATGCATTTCCTCGAGCAACATGGATCTCCTTGGCTAACTTTCAAAGAGTGTGCTTCTGGGTATGGGTAGAGTGCTCTGGATATTCTCCCCTTGCCAAATATTCCTTGATATCGTGGAACACGCTCTTCTTCAGAATAAGAACAATAAGATGGTTGCTTATGAATTCCTATTGGGACAGGATTGATGAAATTCTTGTCTGGTGTTGTATCATGGAAGATAAGGTGGCTAGTGTATCTGCAAACTCATTTTGAAACCTCAGAACATGTTTTAATTCTACCTTTGTGAACCTTTTGATCAGCTCTTGTACATAGTGCAAATATGTTTTTGGTGTTCTTTGTGGCCCATTCTCCTAAGACTTAGTGCACCAAAATATCTGAATCTCCGATTACCGGCAGCTCCTGAACATTAATGTCAATGGCCAACCGGAATCCCATGATGCAGGCCTCATACTCCGCCATATTGTTGGTGTATTGTAACTTGAGTTTTGCGGTTATTGGATAGTGCTGGACGGTTTCCGATTCTAAGACAGCTTCGATACCTACTCCCTTGAAGTTTGTTTCTCCATCGAAGAACATCCTCCAACCATCATATGCTTCGGTGAGATATTCTTCTATAAATGATACCTCCTCATCGGGAAAATACATTTTCAATGGTTCGTATTCTCCATCTACAGGATTGTTCGCCAGATGATTCGTCAATGCTTGCCCTTTGAGAGCCTTCTGAGTTATACAGATGATGTCGAACTCACTCAGCAATATTTTCCACTTTGCTAACTTACCCGTAGGCATGGGTTTCTGAAAGATGTATTTCAGCGGATCCATCCTTGATATGAGATATGTAGTGTATGCACAGAAATAATGCCTCAACTTTTGAGCTATCCATGTCAAAGCACAACAGGTACATTCCAGCAAAGAGTACCAGGCTTCGTAAAGTGTGAATTTCTTGCTCATATAATATATTGCCTGCTCCTTTTTTCTAGTTTCATCATGTTGTCCCAAAATGCAACCAAAAGCTTTGTCCAATACGGATAAATAAAGCAGCAGGGCTCTTCCCGGCTCTGGTGAGACCAGAAAGGGCGGTTTGGATAATGTCACGACCCAGAATCCTAATTCGGGTCGTGATGGCGCCCAACGACGGGGTTAGGCAAGCCA
>MDKH01148609.1:0-18862 GCA_005239495.1 Nicotiana undulata | reverse complement strand
CTGGTATTGTATTATCATTTGAGTCTGAGTCACTTATAGTGGGATTGACATGTATTGTGTAAATGGAAGATTTGGCACTTGCAGTTCATTTCCAGTTGTTACTTGGATTACATTATTTGCTTATGTATTTGTTGATTTTTGCTTCACATGCCTACTGCTTTAGCCATATCTCTTTTTATATTATATTGCTGGACCTTAGTGAGTATCTAGTCGACCTCTCGTCACTACTCCTTCTAGTTTAGACAGGATACTCACTGGGTACATATTTATTTATGTACTCATGTTGCACTTCTTATTTTTCTGTACTTGATTGTACAGGTCCGGAGGCTGGTACATCTGATTATCAGGTCGGTGCTAGATACTGATTTGTGTGATTAGACTTCACGGTGAGCTGCTCTTCCTGGCGACCTCCTAGAAGCACCCTGAAGTTCCTTTTGTTATTTTCCTTGTCTATTTCATCCAGACTGTGGATTTGTATCTATATGTATCTTGTATATTCCGATAGTTGCCCGTGACACTCGTGACACTAGTTCCTGGCACACACATAGCGTATATTTTGGGTTTTTGGGTTGTATATATTACATGCTTATCGTTTGGTTCACGTATTTATGGTTTTACTTCATATCGCAGGCTATTATCATATTCATATCTGATTAAAAATTGGTAAATGTTGGAATGTTAGGCAATTGGGGAAGGTAACTCATAGTGTCATTCATGTTGGCTGGCCTAACCCCGCTGTTGGGCGCCATCGCGACCTAAATTAGGATTTGGGTCGTGACACATGACATGTAATATGGAATCAGTGTAACCAAGTAAAGTGCAAAAACCACAGCAAAACCATAAGCAGAAACATATCAGAAACAGGATGAATTGAAGCATTAAGAGAAACACATTGTTTTTGAAACTCGAATTATAATTAAGACATACCAGATAAGAGATGTCAAAACACAGGATGGAGAACTTAAAGAGTAGAATAAGCAGTCTTGGCTTGCAGCCGACTGATAATAGCAAGTAATTGGGAGAGAAGTAGAAGAGAGTATATGTGTATGTAAGAGAGAGAGCTTTGACCAGTGTGTTCGTCTGTTATGCTAATAAGAGAGTAGAGTATGTATAGTTTTGAAAATAGGCAGAAATAAGGTGAAGTCCATAGTCAAGCAGTAAATAAGGAATCAGAATCAGTCAATCACAAAATTAGTTTAAGTGCTTCCCCTAATTAAGGGATTAAATTTCAAACGGTAATAAACATGTAATCAATAAGGTAATTTCAGCATAGTAAAAGTAAAAGACGTGTGATCAATAAGGAAAGGCACCATATGAGGCACATAAGGAAATACATTTCAGCATAGTAAAAGTATAAGGCATGTAATAGAGGCCAAGTTCAGAAAATTCCAATTAAGGAAAGCACATGTGAATTAATTTGACAAAATTATTCATAGAAATAAGGCAGGAAATTCTGGAAATCAACAAGAAAACCTCGAGTGAGACTCAAATCACAGGAAATCAGCATCAATCAAGGAGAATATAACACATGTAAGGAGATGCTCGAAATCAGTAGAGAATATTGTGTAAAAATCAGTAAAGTACTAATCACAATCGTTCGAAGATTCAAGGTGGAAAATAGTACTGATTTAAGCGGAATAAACACATATTAGGCGAACTCAGAAACCCTAATCGCACAAAGTTAGGGATTCACATAGATCACAACAAATAATTAAAGGACTTAGCAGAATAAACATGATTTAGGCAGTAGTAACGAAGAGTCATAAATCCTAATAGCAAGCATAGAGCAAATATCACAAAAAATCACAAAGTACTCATGAAAGCGAAGCATCCGTACTAGAAAAGGTAAATTATTATCTCAAAATAGACTTAGAATCACAGATTGAAATCATGAAATTTGGGGGTTTCTATCAAAATGACTCAAACAAAAGAGAAAGGCTCAAGTAATGTTTAAACATGGTAAAAATCATAAAATAATGCTAAGAAATTAGAAAGAGGACTGTTTTGAAAAGGATTTAAAAAACCCTAGTTTGAAAAATGAAGAATCGTTTAGGGAAAAGGAAAATCTTGTAGGAAAACATCAAAAGAACTCCTAATATGCATAGATCTGTTACAGATCTAGAAAAATCAGAAATTTAGAAGTTAGGATTTCAAAGAGAGAACCCAGAGAGGAGAAGAAGAAAAAAACTCAAAAGTCATCGGTTTTAGCCGGAAAGTGGTAAGATCTTACTCGGACGGCCATGGATGGGCATAAAAAATGGCATGAGATCATAGGAGGTGAGTGAAACGCCTCTGGTTCACTTGAGGGCTTCAATATCAGTGACACACGTTAAGGAGGGAGCCATGAGGCTGTGGGTGGTGAAACCACCATGCTTTCCGGCAAGGCGACGGCCGGAGAAGGGGCCAGGCTGAGCGGAGGGAGTTGAAGAGACGAGAGAGTTGAGAGAGAGAGAGATTTGAGACAGCTGAGTGAGTGAGGGTAATAATGAGAGAGGGGGGAGGGTAGTCTTTAGGTTTAATTATGGAAGGAGGAATCTAGACCGTTGATCAATTTTGATCAACGGTCGAGATTAATTTCGAATTGGGCCGGGTAGCTTAGGTTTGGGCTTGGGGGGGTCTGTTGGGTTATGTAATTGGGTTAGAGGTTAGGATATTTTTGGGATATAATTGAAATAAGGGTGGCTAACTGTTAAATACCTAATTAAATTAAATAAAACAATTCATAAAAATAGCTACCAATTGTATAAAAACGAAATTGATGCTTAGAAAATAAATTAAAATGATTACTTAGTATGTAAAATATAAAATGACTATTTACTGGATAAAAAATAGTATAGAACATATGATTAGGCTATAATTGCAAAGTTATTGCAATTATAGCCAAAGAATGCCAATTTGGCTAATCGTGAAATAATTTGGTCTTAATAGGACCAAAAATAATACATTAAATTAAGAAATATTTTTGAAATCATTTGTAATGCAATTTTGTAATTATCTATTGGAAATAAAATGCTAGATAAATTTAAATAAATTAATAAAAAATATAAAAAAATATGGAAAATACCAATTGCTATAAAAGCATGATTTTGAAGGTATATATGCAAATTAAAATATATTCTGAGGAAAAATTGGGAATCAACAATGTGCTTGTAGCTTAAGGCTAAGTGGGGGAGCCCACTGTCCACGATTGGATCGTGTGGTGGTGCTTGTAAGAGTTTTTCTTATCGGGTCCTTGGTGGATATTTATGACTAAGAAAAGAAAATATCAGGGGTATTCGAGCAAAGAACTTGATGAATGTTTGCTATATTTCGCTTATCGATTCATGTGCAGGTTTTGGGATGACTCGAAGTTTATGCTTCTTGTAGATGTGATGTACAAGGAAAAGAATTCATCCGGTTGCTTCTTTGAGAGAGTGTTCATGTGCTAACAGAGTGTTGGAGTTAGTTATATTCGGGACCAGATCAGAGTGGGTGACTCTCAATAATGGTTTTAGTAGGTTTAAGAATTAAAGTGCAGTGTCCTAGGATTTTGGGTCCGTTGTGTGGTTACAAATCAAGTTTTTGCAGTATATTATGAAAGGAAGTTGGAGTGTTTCTATGTTAGCACCGGGGGTCTGCGGTGCGATGTTAGAGAGATGGAAGAAAACAACTTCGGATCTGTAGAGGAACTTTCAGAATTGGTGTACCAGTTGGAGATGTTATTGTGCGAATAAGGAGGGTATGAGATGGTTTATGGGTATTGAGATGATGTGGTCTCGTGAATTGGGTCACTCGGGATGAGTGTTGTTGGGTTTGTTTGTGTTTTTAATGGAGCTATTATTATTTTCAAGGCAAGTCAAGAGTAAATTTGAAGAAGTGACGTCGGTTAGTAATGGTTAGAATCAGCATTATTATGACAATGATCAGTTCTTTCGGCGTATTAAGTTATACAGGTGATTTGTGGTAGTACGTTCGTGCTTTACAAACACCATAATTTGCTTTATTTGGAAGGCATTCTATTCCTATGGTCTTATTGTGTAAATGGATCCCAGAAGAGTTATGGTGGTTTAGATCATGACTTGAGGTTTGTATTTTTTGCGAGCGTGGGAATTCAGTTACGTGTGCAATGGTTCTTCTTAAATGAGTTAAGTGAAGGGTTTCTAGGCAATGAAGTATTTATTCTACTAGTAGTTCAATGGTTATGATAAATTCTTTTATTCTCGCGTAGAAACACGTTAGGTGCAGTGAGCGGTATGGAAATTAGAAGTTGAGGATCAAGGTTGCGGTTGGGTGTTGATAAGAATGTCACGGGCTCGAATGAGCAGGGAGGATTTCAGATGTTCAGAGTGTGGCGACGCCATATTAGTGCCGCCTAAGAATGGTGTCCTATGTAAGAGGCATTGTGTATTGATTTGCGAATTCTTGATTTGCTTTACATAATTTGTACGGTTGGAGGTATGGATGTGTAGGCTTTGCTACTTGGTGCGGAAGATCGTGGGAGTATAACCCACGGGAAGATCGTATGAGCGTGACATGTTAGTCACTTAGTTGTTAAGGATTGAAACCAATTATAGAGACTATGGTACTACAGCTTATGTGCGAGTTTATGCCTGAAAGGCTCTCTATTCATTTGGTTGTGGAATATGGGAGTTTGTTCCAGATTGGACTGCCGCTCATGTGTGTCAAGAATAGGGCCATTGTGGATCCTTGAAAGGAGGTTAGTCCAGTATGGGATGATCAGGATCATCTTGAGGTCGGTTGGTGGGTCTAATGTGAATGTGTGCTCTACATCAGGCCGGATGTGTTCATTAAGCGTAGCGTTTCTTATGGAGGAGTCTTCGGGTGTTGGATGTTATTCCTGTCACCGGCTATTCCATGTAATACCCCATTGTGCCATGTGGGTTGTGAGACTGCTTGATTATTCGCACATCTGTTGTGATCCTGAGTACCTTGTGGTATTATATGAGTAAGATGGCTCTCTAGATGCAGGTTATTTATTGTACCTTAGTCATGCTTGAGGTTTGTAGCGCATGGCGCTATCCGTCTCCCCAGACTTGTATTTATGTACTTGGCATGCTTGTGGTCGATATTTGGGTATTTCATAGGTATGAGCATTATGGCTTGATGGGTATTTCCTTATTTATTGTTATGTGCAGATCATGTGGCATGCTGCCACTGGTATGTTGTTTGGATCGGGTTGCACACTGCAACAGTTTCATGTTTGGATCGGGTTGCACGCCGCAACAGTGAGATGTTGAGTATGGTTCCTTATACTTAATTTGTGTGCCTTGTTTCTCATATCTAAGATAGGTTCATAGCATCTGTTTGGCCGTTTTATTCGTTATGTAGGGTGGATGGTTCTTCGCCAGAGTTCATTCTTCCTTATGGGTCACATTCGAGTTTGTAGCTTGTTGGCGCATTGATGGCGTCATATGAGATTTTTGGCGGTGTTTGAGGTGGCTTATGGCTCGAGCGTCTTGTACTGGGTGACAAGAGGCTATTGAACCTAAAATTAGTGCAATTGGATTTATATAAGGTATATTAGAGGGAAATGTCACTATTCAGTTCAAAATTAGGCAAGAGTTCTTGTTGAGTGGAGGACTCTATGATTTATTGATTTGGCAGGTCGGTATGAGTATCTACACATCTCTTTCTTCGTGGAAGTATTGCGAGAGTTGGAACAAGGCTTATATGTGTTATGAGGTGTATTGCAGGCATCAGATTCATGAAATTGCAGTTATTGTGGTCGGAGGATGTTATTATGGGCAAACAACTTATGTGGTGCATGGTATGAATTCAGCATAGGTGCATGATCATGTTTTGTACAGTCTAAAGTGATTGATGCGGTGTTCGTATGTTAGAATCGGGTATCGTGGAGAATTTCGGATATTGGAATTTGGTTCTAAGGCTTGTTAGTAGAGGTTATAGGGAGGATCTTCAGTACGGCTCGAGCGAATGTGCTCACAGGGGTTGTAGTGGCACGGGTAGGTGCACGGGGTGTTAAATTGTGATTTTGGACAACTCCAGAACGGTTCTTGGCATGTTCGAGGATGAACGTATGTTTAACTAAGGGAGAATGTAACGACCCGACCTGTCGTTTTAAGCTCTAGTGCACCGGTCTGAGGTCATGAGTAGCTTCACTTCATGTTTTGTGACTTGTACGTGTGGTCGGAATTGAATTTCGGGAAGCTCGGAGTTGATTTGAAAAAAAAAATCTAAATTCGAAAGCTTTAAGTAGGAAGAGTTGGCTAGGATTTGACTTTTGAGTAAACGACCTCGGAATCAGGATTTGAAGGTTCCAATAGGTTTGTATGATGATTTTGGACTTGGGCGTATGTTCGAGTTGAGTATCAGGTGGTTCGGAAGCATTTCAACGCTTATAATGGAAAGTTGGCATTTTGAAGGTTTTAGAATTTCCAAAGTTGATTTGAAGTGGATTTTGATGTCATGGATGTCCGTTTGGGGTTCCAAGCCTTGGAATGGGTTCGTATTGTTATTTAAGACTTGCACGTAAAGTTAAACGTCGTTACGGAATGTTTTAGTATAATTCGTACGCGCTCATCGAAGTTTAAATGTTTGAAAGTTTAAAAAAAGGTTTTGGTCATTAATTCATAGTTTTGATGTTGGTTGGCGTGATTTGAGGCTTTGACTAAGTTCATATCATGTATAAGGATGCGTTCGTATGGTCGGATGGGGTCCCAGGGGATACGGGTGCGAATCGGATAGGAATCGGGTCGAGTATTGGACTTAAGGAATTGATGAAGCTTAAGGCTTTTGGTGTGATCGCACCTGCGAGGTTTTGGCCGCAGGTGCGAGACCGCAGAAGTGGCCAAGGGGTCGCAGAAGCAATTCTAGGTGAGCTGGGAAGCGCTTGCAGGTCCGAGGAGGATTTCCGCATCTGTGAGCCTGCAAATACGACGAGGCTCCATAGATATGGAGTTGGAGAGGCATGGCGGGCTTCACATAAGCGAATGGGATCACGTAGGCGCGGAAGCGCAGAAGCGAGGGAAGGGCTCCAGTAGCGCCATTGCAGGTGCGAGATTTGGGTTGTAGGAGCGGCTGGTCGAGGGCCTAAGTGACTTCTACAGGAGCAAATTTTTTTTTTTGCAGAAGCAGAGCCGTAGGTGCGGCTAGGTTGCCCACAGGTGCAAAGACGCCTAGGTAAAATATATATTATTCAATCGGTATTTTTGTTCATTTTCACTTATTCCTCTCTTGCTTGGGCGATTTTTGGGGCAATTTAGAGGAGCCAAATTCATCATCTACCTTGAGGCAAGGAACTTCTACACATTATGAGCTAAGTAAACGAGTTATATATGGATTTAAACATGGATATGAGTAGAAATTGAGGGATTTTTGGTAGAAAACCTATAATTTGGTATTTTTGGATTTTGACCACGAAATTGGACATGGAATTAGGAATAAATATATATTTGGTTTCGTCGCGTTATGGGTAATGATTATCCTCAAGAATTTTTGGAATCCGGGAACGTGGTATCGAGGTTTGTTGACTTTTCAAGTAGAGTTAGGAATTATTATAAAATTGTTAAATTATACGCATTGGAGTATATTTTGATTGATTTGCACATTATTTTACTAGTTTCAAATCCTTTGTCTTTGAATTGAAGAGATAAAGAGGCTTTGGATCAGGTTATTGGAACTTCGGAGCGAGGTAAGTCTCATGTCTAACCTTGTGAGGGGGAAACTAACCCCTAGGCAATGTAATTTTTATGTGCAACTAGTTGTGGGTGATATGTACGCACGAGGTGACGAGAGTTCGTACGTAGTTATAGCATGTTTATGTCCGGGTAGACACAGGATTCTCTCAGGTAATATTTGAAGCATTTGAACTCCAGTTGCTAGCTTAAATAATTGAATTTATAATTGAAATTGGTTTAGAAATATGTGTGTGTGTGTGTATTAGGCCGAGCTTTATCACCTTGAGTTATTGGTCAATTATTTGAGAAATGGTAAAGGTTATATTCACTTTATGCTCATGTATTTTTATTGTAAGCACGTGACTCGTAATTCGATAAGTTCCTTCCTTTCTTGTGGAGAAAGTCAAACACCTCGGTAGTATATTGAGATGCATCTCTGGTTCATGTCGTTCGGCCCTCGACAGTGTACACACCACTCTGGATCGGGTCGTACCACCTCGGCATAATTGTGCGTCATATCGCTAGCAATCCGAATATTCACGAGATTTTTCTTTCTACTGATGCATAGCATTTTATATGGTATTCCTTATCCGTTTGACACTGGCACTTGATATATCTGAGCTGTTGAGATAGAATACGAGATTGAGAAATTTATATCTTTAAAAGAAATTTTGGAAGATTATGTAAATTAATGTTTTACCCCATTATTACTGTTGTGCTTCATATCCGTTTATGATTTAGCATACTACTTTATTGGACCTCGAGTAAGTGTCGATGTCGACCCCTCGTCACTACTTCTCTGGGGTTAGGCTAGATACTTGTTGTGTACACGTCGATTTACGTACTCGTGCTACACTCTACATTAAATGTGCAGGATCTGACAGGTTCATTTGGTGGTCATCTTGGCGCGTAGGCGCAGTTGTTGAGGAGACTTTTGGTTAGCTACATTCCACGCTATATATCGCAGCCCACAGAGTCTCCATCGTACTATTTACTCTATCCTGTCTTATTTACATTTCGAACAGATGTTGTATTTCTATTGTACTCCTTAGTAGATGCTCATGCACTTGAGACACCGTGTTTCGGGGATACTCTAGTGGTTGTTATGGTTCGGTTTAATATTGTCATCTTTTATTTTGTATCTTACTAATATTTCAAGTATTCGTGATTTTTAAACGCATTGAATCCTTTATTTAATAAAACTTATGATTTTATAAATAATAAATTGAATAATTAAGCTAATAGTTCACCGTTGACTTGCCTAACGTCGACATTGGGCGCCATCACGACTTATAGTGGGTTTTGGGTCGTGACACCTCCCCAGAAGAATTTTATCCCCGCAAGCTGATCTATTTAAAATGACTTCAAGGTCGAGAAAGCCTCCAGTCAACAAGATCGAGGCAAGGAGGTATGGAGGTACATATGCTCCATCACCGAGGACACGCTCCCTATGGTTTGGGAGGAATGTAAATGGGAGGGCAAAGAAATGGTTGTCCCTGGTCCTGACGAGGAGATCATCACACGCGTGGAGGGGTATCTAAGTGTTTACACGTACCCCTTCACATTGTCCCCCGTAGACCCCATAGACCTCGACTTTCACAGAAGGTACTCCGGTAGATTCATCCATTCTTTTGGAGGATCGTAATCCTCCTCCACCACTTTGTTAATAACATCGGAGCACCCTGGTTTACTCGCGACCATCTGCTTCGCCTCTATATTCCCCAAATCTTTCGGGGGAGGGGGGGGAGGATTAATCAAGCTCGTTCATCGGGCGAGGAAAGCTCCATTATCGAGCATCGACGAGGATAGTGATCGAGGCTGGCAGGGAACGTTCGGGTGAAAATCGAGGATATCATTTCCTCCGAGTTCCAATCGTTCCCTAAAAAGTGGAACCTAGCCCGTAAGTCCTTCTTCTTTTCGAGTGCTTAGAATTTCTTTTGGATTTGTTTTTGTTTTCTTTCTTCATTACTTGGTTTTACCATCATGTAGCGGTTTCCCAAGTCCCCAACGTAGTTCCCCACTTCAAAGAGTGGGTTGAGGGGATCTGCACGCAGATGTCATATTATGAGCGCAAATGGAGCAAGCTCCCGAGGGCTAGTGGGAGGCCCGTTCCCATGGTGCGTGCTCTTCCCGAACAAGCTTACTTACATATTCAACTATCGTCTTTACTAATACTCTTTCTTTCTTTCACAGGTATGCCCAAGACCACTGAGCTCCGGGAACTGGATAAGGATGAGGCTTCGTCCTCACCCGATAAACCCTCCGCTTCGGGACAACTTGCGACTGTTGCGAAGAAAGAGGAGAAGAAGAGAAGAAAGATAAAGTCTTTGGGTTCCCCGAATGTCAAAGCCTAGAAGAATATGGTAGCAGTTCGGTCTTGGAAGAGAATAAGAAGAGTACTCAGGCCAGGGTACCGGACTCTGACTCTCTCTACTTGCTCAGGGATAACCCTGAAGATGACGAACTAGAGTTCGTTGCCCATGAGCCGACCATTGATGAAAAAGAGAAAGCGGAAACCAGGGGAGTGACCGAGAGGCCGACCCCTCATTAGCTTGGGAGACAGAAGGAAAATCATAGGCTACAGTCTCCCGAGAAACTATCTCTCCTCCAAGGGAAGTTGATGGTGTCATTGACATCGCAGAATCGCCATCACATACAGAGTCCTTATTTGATGAGGCTCAGGCCATCAAGAAGAATCCAAATGAGACGGCACAGGCTGCAAACGAGTCCCTCAAACTATTTTTTGATGGTGTGGACATCGGTGCATTGGAGGACTACTTTGGGTTCGTCACTTAGAGATCCCGAAAGAAGTCGTGTAGTCTGAAGCAGGCAAGCCAAGCTCGAGCCTGAAGATGGTAAAGTAGTTCCCTGCTCCGAGCGTGGATCCCGATAGTATGAGAATGGTCGTGTTTACGATCCCGACGAATACCTAGGTGTTGTCCGAACTGGTTGGTATGGCCAGCTATCTTTGCTGCTTGGCGACTGAAGCGGATCGTGTGAAGATGAACGAGGTGAGCACACCGAGCATCTTCAATAAGGCACAACACGCACTGAACCGGGTGAGACTCTTAAAGAGGTGTGCCCCTTCATGCAACTCAAAGGGAGGTGTGCCTTTCATGCAACTCTTTTAACTTCAGCATATATTTATGATCTTATTGATTTGTTTTTTAGGCTTTGGTCCTTCATCGTGAAAGCTTCCGTCGCTCTTAGATGGAAGTCAGCCAGCTCGAGTTCGTGCTCAATGAGAAAACCCAGCAGAAGGACATGTACAAGATCCTTAGAAAACAAAAAGACGAAACACTCAAGGATCTCCCCATTCTTCAAGCTGAGCTGGAAAAAGCTCAAAGGGAGGCTTCGTCTGTGAAAAGGGAGCATGTCTGATAAGTGTGGATTTTAACAACTTATTAGTACCTTTTTGCTTTAGTTTTAGTCAGAAATTATTGATTTATGTTCCCAAAACTAATGAAAGTGTGCAAATTGCAAGAATGGTGGAGAATAGAACTCTGATGAAGAAATCAAACTCAAAAGGGAGTATTCCGGCTCATAAGAAAAGAAGGAGTGCAACAGGCCAAAAGTGCGGCCCGTAGAAGTATTTCTGCAGCCGTAAAAGAAAGTGTGGACCGCAGAATTTGCTCTGCATCCGCAGATTTGGTGCTAAAGCTCAGAATTTGATTGAAGAAAAGCACAGACCGCACACAATATGTGCGACTTCAAAACATGGTCGCATTGACAAGAATTCAAAAAGTTAAGAGAGTGTTTAGAACGACCAAGATCGAACCCATTCATGACGTGCGGACCACACATGGAATTGTGCGGCTGCATAAGTTGAAGTGCAACAGCAAATCAAATTGTGCAGCTAGACCATCCCTCAACCTGCAGACTCGAGCAAAGTGCAGACCGCACATGGAATTGTGCGGCCGCAGAACCTTCCGAAGGGTATTTTTGTTAGGGAATTTTGGGCCACTATAAATAGACGAGAATCACTTTTTACGTCAAGTTTGGTAGTTGTTTGAGCCGTAGCCAATGTAATTTACCATTTTTGGTAATTTGTGACCAATTTGGGTTAAAAACACATAAGTTTATCATTTTAATTTTGTATTATGGATTTAATTAGTGTTTCTTCTTTATTTTCTTTCACTTCTACTCTGAGTAACTAGATATTTTCTAGGATTGTACCTTAACCCTAGTGTGTAAACCATATAGGTAATTAATCTAATACTTGTTTATGATTGGGTGTTTGTTATTTAGCATTGTTCATGCTTTAATTTTAGAATTAATGGTTGCATACATTGATTCATGCCTTTTGACTTGGTCCTTACTTGAGAAAGAGGGACCTAGTATAGGAAAACTTGGATAGAAAGAAACCTTTTGACTAGCCTAATTAAAGGGTTCGAACAAGAGATATGGAAAACTCGACTTGAGCTCATATAAACTATTTGGCTTTATACCCATTTGGGCTTGAGAAAGCTAAATTGGGCAAAATCACTCTATGAGCGAGAGGTATTGAGTGGGTAACTTAGAGTTGAGAGCTATAATACCCCCCACCCCCCCCACCCCCCGCGAGATCACTAAAACAAGTGTTAACGTAAATAACCCATTTGGCTAACACTTAGGCAAAGGTTACATCCCTAGGCCTATACCTATTTGGAAACAACAAAAAACAATTAATCAAATTTCTCTAGTTGATCATTGTTAGTACAGTTTATAGAAGTAATTTGCAAAACCATCTTGTTTGGAAGCGTATTTAAGCTATTTCTTCTACATTCATCAAGTGTACACTCTAACACTCACATTTAGTTCCATGCGAAAATCGACCCCGACTCATAGTTAGGTACTATTCTTCCAACGACCTATTCCACTCATTGTTGAGAATAGATTGGGAGTGGATCAATTTTTGGCATCGTTGCCAGGGAGTTATAACAGTGTTAGCTATATGTTTGAGTGTGTTTTTGGAATATCGTCTTTTCCTTTCGTGTTACTAACTTGTTTAATAAATCATAGGTTCAAACATGGCGAACAACGAGCTCGGAAATATGCCTTTGGGGGGACTTGGACGACGAGAAGGAACAACTCGATGAGGTACCTCAAGTTCCACAAGTTAATCGGCGAGGCGGGGTACCATAAGACAACGTGCCTGTTCCACCCCCACCTCCACCATATCTACCACAAGCGGCTCAATACCGGATATTTCCCAACGAAGGTTATGTTAGTGCAATAGACCCTCTTTGTATTTGGGCGGAAAACTTTCAAATTACCAACATGATGCTCACTTTAATTGAGAAACAGGGCTTCTTTACCAGTTCACCAACCCAAAATGCTTACAAATATTTGGAGTTCTTTGTGGATACATGTTGGGGAGCAAGCAAACTAATGTTTTCGAGGATGCATTTAGGCTAAGGCTTTTTCCCTTCTCTCTACGGGGGAAAGCTTTAGATTGGTTGGAAAGTTTGCCGAACCATTGAATACACACTTGGGATGAGTTAGTGCCCAAGTTCATTGCTAACTTTTTCTCTCCCAAGTACATGGCTACACATCGAGATAAGATCATGGCATTCAAACAAGAATCGAATAAGCCACTACACGAAATTTGGGAACGCTATAGAACAATGGTTAAGGAATATCAAAACAATGATATGATGGAAACATGTTACAACAAACCTTTTATCATGGGATTAACACAACCAACCAATATATGGTGAATCAACTATTCGGTGGAAACTTTATGACTACGCCTTATGCGTAGGCGTGTGACATTCTAGATGAGATGGCGGAGATGTAATCGGGTGGCAATCCCAGGGCAATGGCCCACAAGGTTATCCAAATATGAATCACCTACACAAAGAGTTGCATGACCATGGGCAAGCCATTGCTGAATTGACCACTACCATGACTCAACTAGCAAAGGCCTAACTCAATCAAGCACAAACCCCTACACAAGTTCATGCTACGGAGGGAGTTAATATTTGGTGAACAAGAAGAGGACCATGGGTCTACAAACGCAAACCCGAGTGGAGAACTATGTTGATGGTGGTTTTAATCAAGATGATTATTTTAATTATCAATAGGAAGAAATGTAATATGTTAACAATTTCAAGGGAAAAGAAACAACTTCCAAGGCCCAAACCAACAACAATGGCGACCAAAAAATAATTGTGGCAATTGGAGTTCTAACAATAAAGAGAATTGGCATAACAACAACAATCAAGGAAATTGGAGTGGAAACAACCAAGGAATTTGGGGAGGCAACAATCAAGGTGGTTGCGGAAACAATCAAGGCAACCAGGGGTCGGGTTTTCGAAAGCTCCCAATGTATCAACAACCGAGCAACCCACCTCTTTATCTTTCCCATGGTTCAAGTTCTTCAAATAATAAGATGGGACGTATTGAGAACATGCTCAAGAAAATGATGGAAAAGAATGTCGATTTGGATGCCCAACTTGCCTCACACAATACATCAATCTGAAATCTAGAAGTTCAAATGGGGAAAATATCTCAAGCTCTAAATTCTCATCCAAAGGGTGCACTACCAAGTGACACGGTAGTGAACCCAAATGGTGGTAAAAATATGGGGCATGTTATGGAGGTTATCACAAGAAGTGGAAGAGGCGGGAATGCACCCACCTCAAGTGAAATGTGTCTTGTCGATGATGACCAAGTGATGTAAGAAGAGGATATCCCAAACAACGTTTTTCAAGAAAATGAGGAAGTTCAGATTGGTATTGATGATAGTGTAGAAGAGACTCGAGGGGAGATGAACCCATCTAGGGAACACGTCATTAACATATCGGAACTGGTAGTGCAAAAGGAAAAGACACCATTGCCTAAGACTCCACCTCCATACCCAAAAATACTTTACAACCAAAATGGTGAGAATAAATTCAAGAAGCTCATTCAAATGATGAAGAGTCTTTCAATCAATGTGCCATTGGTAAAAGCTTTGGAACAAATGCCTGATTATGCAAAGTTTATGAAAGATCTTGTGACAAAGAAGCGGTCGATGAATTTTGAGACTGTCAAAGTCACTTATCAAGTGAGTGCAATTTTTCATTCAATGGCCCCCAAGTTGAAGGATCCCAGTGCTTTCACGATTCCTTGTAAAATTAAAAATGCCGAGTTTGATAAGGCTCTCCACGATCTTAGGGCCAGTATAAATTTTATGACCTATTCAATTTTCAAGACTTGGGGATTGGTAAACCAAGACCCACTTCTATGAGATTGAAAATTATCGATCGTACCATGAAGAGACCGTTGGGTGTGATTGAAGATGTTTTGGTCCGGTTTGGTAAATTCATTCTTCCGGGGGACTTTGTCATTCTAGATTGTGAAGTTGATTATGAAGTGTCGATCATTCTTGGGAGACCTTTACTTGCTACGGGTAAGGATCTTTGTGAGGTAGAAGCTGGAGAACTCACTTTTCGGGTTGGTGATGAAAAAGTGGTACTCTGTTACACCCCATATTTTCGTACGTGAGAGTTTGTCGTAAGTCAATGCATGTAAGTTCATAATAAGATCATCTTTGAAAGTACTTAAACTAAGTTAATCAGGTTAACTTGGAGGTTAAAAGTATTTAAGATCATGAACTGCAAGTACCAAGAGAGTTGGAAACCTTATAAAGTAAACGAATTGAAGAAACTAAGTTTTGTCTAAAGTTGACAAGTTAGGAATGTTATAACATGTACTTTTGGAGTGAGACTAGGGTGCTCAAAATGATAATGAGGTTATGTTATGAGTTATTTTAGTCTTATGATAGTCGTGTGTTATGTTTTGAATTCAAGCGAGTTGTGTAACAATAGTTGGCAATGGTCACCACAAGTTGCATTCATAAATATGCTGAAAATTAGGTCAAATGTAGCTGAGCATTTCTCCCAATGTACTTCAAATTATGGGATGATCTACCTACCAAATTGAATATCTATGAGTCTAGTTTCTAACTCATTAAACCATTTGTTGATATGCTATCATAATAGAGAGATATTCGCATTTTTGCGAGACTATGAAAGCAGCTCCCAATGGGACCCACTTAGGCGATAGTCGACCTACTTCACATTAAAAACGATTTGGACGGCCCTTATTTCTCATCTTTCAACCCAATCTCGTCCCTACACTCATCCTAACCCTCATTTTTTGTACTGACATCCCTTTTATTGGGGACGCTTCATTTCATGCCTGCAAGTTCTGATAGACAGCTGGATAGACCTTCCCAGTAGACAAGAGTCAAACAACAACTTGATTGGTAAGCTCCACTTCCCCGGAGGTACCAGGTCTAGACCTTGGAGTCCATTTTATATATACAGGTTTTATGGATAGGCCGAGGCCTTTTCCTGACCACGATACAGTTCAGTTATCACTAGAGTCTTGTAGGCGAGGTATGTGTATTTTTTATGTCAGTAGATGTTCATGGCAGCTTCGTCGTCCTGCACAATTATATGTATCAGCTTTTGGGTATGTATACCCCTCAAAGGACAGAGACGTTAATTTCAGATGATTCAGATGGCCTCATTGTCCTAAGTTAAGGGTTACCCCTCTAGAGTTCACAGTTACAGAATAGTATGCTCGGGCCGAGTATGGCACCGGGTTCCGGCCACCCCTCTTCAGGTTTGGGGCGTGACAAACTTGGTATCAGAGCAGTTCTATCTTAACAAGTCTACAAGCCATGTCTAGGAGTCTGTTACCCTCCTTTCAAATCCACATTGTGCTTTACAGCTGAGGCATAAGGGTCATTTGCAATTATGAAGATTACAGCTAGCTAGAGGGCTAATACAACAACAGGTAAGGGCACTAATAGAGAGAGAGTTCTTGACGATGTGGCCCTATTTGAGGCCCTGTAAAATTGTGCATACCAGATGTGCAAATATTCAGCTTAAGACCCTAGGATGGGAATATCAAACACACCTCGTGAATAGCAGGTCGTGGGAGTATCAGAAAGTAAGAAAATAAGTTTCAATAGGTAACAAAAGCAAGGTGAAAGAGGGTACGAGGTACCAATTTAGTGGAGATTATCGGCATTTAAAATTTGGGCAGAGATATATAAGCATTCGGAGTTACAGCAACAGAGGTATTTACAATTGGCCATACCCATCTCAGTTATTTCCTGTGGGAGCTAACAGATATAGTTTACGAGAAGGATGGGATATCAGGATCCAGCTGAGGTTAGAGTAAACCAAAATGGTGGATGGATTGTTAGCATTAGATGACATTTTCGAAGGATATTTCAAATGTTGGTAATATTTCTCCTTGTGAGACACCCAGATGGTGCAAACTAGAATAGTACAGTCGTATATGAATACTAGAATGTTCGAAAACTTCAGAAGATAAGCACTCAAATCCTAGAAGGGATAACTATTTAACTTAGTATGACTCATGCCCCTGGTAAAAAGAGAATGTTAGGCAACGCGAAGAGCTAGTGAGATGGAGCAAGGGGAGCTAAAACCAAAAGAATATTTTGTTGAAGTTTCCAAAATAAGGTAATAGACAAAAACATTAGCAAGAGAACAAGAAGAGAGTAAATGAAGCATTATGAATAAGATGTGATAAATGGGTAATGACAGTAAATAAAAATATGACATAATGAAAGAGTCTAAAGTCAAGAGAAGGAAAAGACAAGAGGAGATGTGCTTTGAGACTATAAAAGAGTACACTCCATAAGGTCATATCCTTATTTCGAGAAATGAGTTGGTGACTTCAACATGATATCTAGAAGGCTAAGTTAGACCCCGGAGTAATAGAAATTAGTATGGGCTAGTAAACAAGAAAAAAAAATCAAACATGATTTAGGGATCGAAGGATTTGATAATAGTCGGCACCGTGTGAATTTTAGGGATCACGTTCCGACTATAATAGAATGGAAAACAGAAGAATATCCTTTACAGGTCATTCAGGAAGAAGCTTCCCTAAATCAAGCACATTGTGCAGAGTTAAGCTTAAGGGCTAAGTGTGCTAGTTACACTAGGCGTCACCCTCGTACGTAAGAAATTCAGTTATCCCTAGTACATAAGGGTTACCACAAGGCGAGTGAGAGTCATTGAAGATGTGAGAAGACGGCGAAGATGAAGAGGTAAAACATTTATAGGCAAATATTCATAGCATTGAATGTTAGTTCTCCCCAAAGGGGGGAAGATGGTCAGATATGGTATTGAGTAGGAGTTAAGTGGTTCAGGTAACTATGGAATAGTAAAGGAAGAATTCGGTAAAAAAGCAAAAGGGATTAGATTTACCTTATTTAAATCCTATTGATATGTTACGACACTAAGACAATATGCAAGCACAATGCCGAGGAGAGGCAGTAAGGGTTCTAGGCCAGGATATAAATGATAAATAAATGTTAATGGACACTTGATACATAAGGAGTTAGTGCAAGAGGTATGTTAAGACAAAGGAAATAACATAATAGTGTCACGACCTGAAATCCCACCTTTCAGGCCGTGACTGCGTCTAACGTTGAACCCGCTAGACAAGCCAACGTATACAACATTATTGCCTTAATAACACAACGTAACAGTATTTAAAACTATTAACCTTCAAACATTTACTAAAATCACTCGAATTCATTAATGTCCAACCCTTTCCGAAAAAACATCCCACACCATTAACTCTCGAATTTATACTGAACATCCCAAATCACTTCAAACGTTTCACAGCAGAAAAATAATATTACTTCAACAAAACTCATAATGAAATGATAAGACAACAACAACGAACAATCCCAAAACCGGGGTGTCACAACCTCACGAACTATCTAAACTGAGTACTAAATACAAAGTCTGAAAAGAAATATACAATTGTCTTGAAACTAGGAGAAAAAGTAAGACAATGAGGAATCCAAAAGCAGGAGAGACACCAAGGCCCACGAACGCCAGCGGGTATACCTTGAAGCTCTGGGTGGACTGAAGGTGACTCCCTCAATGCGGTCCACTGGGTCCGGATGAGAGATCTGCACAACATTAAGAAGTGCAGTGTAGCATCAGTACAACCGACCCCATGTACTGAGTAAGTGTCGAGCCTAACCTCGGCCGAAGTAGTGACGAGGCTAGACTTGACGATAGCGATAACATGTCCTATTCTACGGCAGGTTCAGGGATAATACGAGACAAGAGATAAGCAAACAGATAAGGGATGCGGGACAGTAAAGGGGAACAAATGAAATGAAGCATTCAAATCGACATATAGAAGTGAACAAGGGAGGCAATCTAACACAATAGCCAACGAAGCAAATATAAATATCAGAA
>ML286818.1:841-27983 GCA_005239495.1 Nicotiana undulata | reverse complement strand
GGCCTAGCGGGTTCAACGTTAGGCGCAGTCACGACCCAAAGGGTGGGAATTTGGGGCGTGACATTGGATGCGTTGATGTAATTAGATTAGATCTCGGGGGGCCTCGGGTGCGAATGGGATTGGAATCGTACTTAGTTTTGGAATAAGGGATTGCTAATGACTTGAGATCTGGTGCAATCATACCAGCGAGGGAAATGGCCGCAATTGCCAGCATGTAGAAGGGTCCATGTGGTCGCACAAACGGACTTTGGTGGAACTAGGTGGCCACAAGTGCGAGGTTTGTTACGCATCTGCGCGTCTGCAGATGCGATGGAGGCTCCGCAGGTGCAAAAGTTGGTCGGTTGGCTGGGATCGCAGGAACGAAGCAAGTTCCCAAAAGCGGAGGGAGTATGCAAAAGTGTGTCCCTGCCCACAGAAGTGAGGAGGCTGGAGGCTGTGGGGGATTGCAGATGTAGCTTTTTGAACGCACTTGCGGTTTCACATATGCGGCTAAGTGACCGCATGTGCGGAAAATCGCTGGGCAATGAATGCATTTAATATGGGACTTAGGCTATTTTCCACAGATTTTCACTTGGTCTTGGGCGATTTTGAGAGCACTTTTGGGGGGATTCTAATCAATAACACTAGGTCAGTAAATTTCACCCATTTTAAAGTTAAATACGCGGATTATAGGTAGATTAAACATGAAAAATTAGTGAAACTTGTGGGATTGTGTGAAGAACTTTGGGTTTTGGTAAAATTAATATTTGATCATGGATTTGGTAGTGGAAATTAGACTAAATTATCTACTTGAGTTCGGGAGGTCATGTGTAACATTTATATTCGAAATTTTTTGGAATTCGAGCACATAGGGGTGAATTTCAGGAATCTTACTAATTGGGTTGGAAAACTATAATAATAGCTAAATAATGAACTTCAGAATATATATTTATTAGTTTATACAAAATTTTATTAGTTTCGGAGTCCACAACGTCGTTTGAGAAGTTCTAGTGAGATTGAAGAGTCGGATTAAGGACTTGGAATCAAAGTAAGTCTCTTGCCTAACCTTGTAAGAGGGAGTTTATCCCCTCAAGTATAATAATTGTTTTTTGCTACTTGTTGTAGGGAGATACGTACGCACGAGGTGACGAGAGTTCGTACGTAGCTATATTCATGATATGTCCATATGTAGAATCGCATCATGCCTTTAATTGTGCTATTTTATGCCTATCTTGTGTGTTAATTGTCTTGATTAGGACTGAGATAGAGGATTTTAATTGGAGATTTCATCTTAGTTTCTTACTTTAGAAAAATTTGGAAATACTTTATAAACCACAAATTTGTGTATTCTCGTCTCGCAAGTGTTTCAGCAAGGGAGGTAAATTTCTCTACTCATATGGGATCGGACCGTTCTCCTCGGCAATGATATAAGTTACTGTTATAGAATCGGGTCGTTTGCCTCGAAATAATGGTTACACTACTCTTATGGGATCCGGTCGTTCACCTCGGCAGATTGGTAATAATATTCTTATGGGATCAAGTCGTTCGCCTTGGCAGTACTGAGTACCTCTATACCTATGGGATTGGGTTGTTCGCGTCGGCAACTTTGCGCTTAATAATTTTAATTTGATTTTGTTTGGTAATAAATTAGTTAGCGCCTTCAAGGTCGATTATGACAGGTTTAGCGAATTGATATAGACTCATGTGTGGATTATTGTAGTTACTTTTATTTGCGTTGTTGCTACTTGTTGTACACTCACTATGTCTATTTTATGTATGTCCATTATTATTTGACCTCTAGTAAGTATCAAATGGACCCCATGTCACTACTTCTTCTGGGTTAGACTAGATACTTACTAGGTACTCGTTATTTGTTGTACTGACGCTACACTTCTGCACTAATGTGTAGGTATTGAGACATGTACTACAGTGGTCACGTGGGCGCGTAGACGATCTTCTATGGAGACTTAGTGGTGAGATGCTTGCCTTGCTACGATCCACATCACCAGAGTCTTCCTCTACCTTGATGTTTATTTGTCTATTACCTTGCTGAAATTAGTTGTATTAGTTTTGTATATTTCCTAGATTGCTCATACACTTGTGGCACCGGGTTTTGGGGACTTTTAGCATTTATGTATTGTTGTACTTATCACTTTTATCACTATAGTGGATGTACTTATCACACTGGCATTTTGTTGAGAAAATAGTATGTACGGTTGCATGAAATCTTATTTATTGTGTTCTTCTAAAAGTAGAACTTTGTTTTAAATGTTAAAATAGGGGTAATTAACTTGTAGTTTTACTTGTGGGCTTGCCTTACGGCGGTATTAGGTTCCATCATGACCTATCATTGGTTTTGGGTAATGATAGCTTGGTACCAGAGCCAGGTTCAAATAGGTCTCACGAGTCATGAGCATGCCTAGTTGAGTCTTGCGAATCGGTGTGAATATGTCCGTACTTATCTTCGAGGGGCTATAGGGTGTTAGGAAACATCTATTTCTTCATCTTCTATTGTGCAATTGATATTGTCCTAAGTTTCTTTCTATTTCTCTCACAGATGATGATAACGTGCGCGGCCGACGTACCATAGGGTAGATGAGTTGCTCCCCCTTTGCTAAAGGCCAGGGGAGGACTCCAGCTTCTGTTAGAGGATAAGGTCATCTTAGAGTTTCTCCCGTTTGACCACCAACGGATCCAATGGAGGATCATGTTATTGAGGAGCGGGATAGGGTGCCTTCAGCTGAGCCACCCCCAACAGATTTAATGATTGCACCGGGAGTCCAGAAGGTTACGGTCCATATGCTGTAGCTCATGGATTCTATGACGTAGGCTAGTTTATTTCTAGCAGACCTTGACATATCTCAGGCGGGAGGGGGAGCGCAGACCCCTACTGCTTAGGCTCTAAGGCACGCTGCTTCTATTTATCAGACCCCAAGTGCACTACCTATGGGTTTGGCCCAGCTAGTTGCGATGATTGTGCCAGAGGTTGTACCAGTTGCGTCCATTGATCAACAAAAGCAGCTGAACAGATGGACTAGACTTCGCCCCCTAACTTTGGGGGTGAGCGGTCAGAGGACCCCTAGGATTTCATTGACTAGTGCAAGGATAGGCTACGGAACATGGGAATATTGTAGTCCAACGGGGTGGACTTCACCACCTTTTTTCTTGAGGGCAAGGCCCACAGATATTCGCACACTTACCTCCTTAGAAGGCCATATGGTTCAGCTCCGTTCACTTGGGATCAGTTTACACATCTATTCTTGGAGAAGTACATACCACCTTCTGAGAGAGAGAAGCTTCATGGTCTATTTGAGCGACACTATCAGGGTCATATGTCTATAATCAACTACGAGGTGAGATTCACTTACTTGTCTCCCAATGAAGCTATTATACTCCCCACGGACACGGAGAGGGTGCGGAGTTTCATTGTAGGTCCGCACCCAGAGATTCAGGTTTCTATGGCCCGTGAGGCAGAGATGGGCACTCTTTTTCATCAGGTTGTGGATATAGCTTGGAGGATCGAGCGTATACGCAATGGAAGTGTAGAGTTTGGGAGAGTTTTCACCCAGGGACAAGCAGCCCCGGCAGTTTGGAGGATTCAGTGGCACCCCACCTAGGGAAGAGGTCAGTTCATGATGGGTCAGCCTAGCAGGACCATGCAGTCAGCACCACCGCCCCCTACTTCAGTGACATTGCAAAGAGTACTTATCGTTCGCCAGCTATTCAGGGTTCCTCTAGTGGATATTTAGACCATCGGGATCAGACTTCAGGTCAGCAGTCTACTGCTCTGAGGGGTTATTTCGAGTGCGATGATCTTGTCCACGTGAAGAGGTATTGTCCTAGACTACGGGGCAAGGCCGAGCAGCAAGACCATCGACTCATGATTACCCAACCAACTACTACATTGCATGCTAAGCCGTCCATAGGCATAGGGAAGGTGGGAAGGGGTCTCCCTATAGGAGGAGGCCAGTCAAGTGGCGCTCTGGCTGGATTCTATGGTATCCATGCCAGACCATAGGCAATCGCCTCCGATGGAGTGATCACAGGTACAATTTATGTCTGTCGTAGGGATACCTCGGTATTATTTGATCCAGGGTCTACTTACTCCTATGTTTCTTCTTTATTTGCTCCTTCTTTTGATGTACCTCACGAGTCCTTGGTCGTTCCTACATATATATATATATATATATATATATATATATATATATATATATATATATATATATATATATATACCACTGAGTGATGTTGCGGTGGATCAAGTCTACCGATCTTGTGTGGTGACTTTTTGTGAATATGAGACCAGAGCGGATCTTCTATTGCTCGTTATGGTCAATTTTCGAGGTTATCTTGAGCATAAATTGGTTGTCCTTGTACCATGCCATTCTTGATTATTATGCCAAGACTGTTACCTTTGCGATGTCTGATTGCATAGATTAGAGTGGAGGGGTTCGTCTATCGGTACTTCATGCCGAGTTATTTGTTTCTTGAAGGCTCGAAATATGGTCGAGAAGGGTTGTTTGGCCTACTTGGACTTTTTTTGGGATACTGTTGTTGAAACTCCCGCGTTAGACTCAATGTTGGTGGTACGAGAGTTTTTTTATGTGTTTTATATTTATCTACCAGGCATGCCGCCAGATCGGGATATCAATTTCGGCATTGATGTGATTCCAAGAACCCAACCTATTTCTACTTCGTCTTATCGTAGGGCTCCCAAGGAGTTGAGATAGTTAAAAGATCAGCTTCAGGAATTGCTTGAGAAGGGGTTCATCAGACCTAGTGCGTCGCCTTAGGGAGCACCGGTGTTTTTTGTGAAGAAGAAGGATGGGAGTATGCAGATGTGCATTGATTACTGATAGTTGAACAAAGTCACCATCAAGAATAAGTAACGGTTGCCGCGCATTGATGATTTGTTTGACCGGTTGCAGGGTGAAAAGGTGTTCTTTAAGATTGAATTTAGATATGGGTATCATCAGATGATGATTCGTGCTTTGGATATTCTGAAGACGGCTTTTCGTACTAGATATGGCCACTATGGATTTTAGTGATGTCCTTCACCTTGACTAACGCGCCAGCGGCGTTTATGGATTTGATAAACAGAGTGTTCAGGACGTATCTTGACTCATTTGTCATGTAATGACCCATCCGGTCGTTTTGAGTTTTTTAGCCCCGATCCCCTAATTAATGCTTCCTCTATGTTATATTGTGATTATGTGACTTTTCGGGGTGTTTAGGTTGATACCGTGTAAGTTTTAGAGTGAAATGGGACACATAGTCCCTAAGTTGGAGTCTTAAGTTGTTAAAGTTGACCGTAATTTCACTTTTGTGTAGACGACACCGGAATAGAGTTTTGACAGTTCCATTAGCTCCATATGAATATTTTGGACTTAGGAGTGTTTCCGAATGTGGATTTAGAGTTCCATAGGTCGTTTCAGCGTGAATTGGCGAAAGTTCGAATGTTGAAGCTTTCGAAGGTTGTAAAGTTTGACCGAGAGTTGACATTATTGCTATCAGAGTCAGAATTCGATTCCGGAAGTTGGAATAGGTCTGCCGTGTCAATTATGACTTGTTTGCAAAAATGAAGTCGATCCGAGTAGTTTTGGTATGAATCAACATTAGTTTTGGAATACGGAAGTTCATAAGTTCCTTAGGCTTGAATCAATGTGTGATACGTGATTTTAGTGCTGTTTGATGTGATTCGACGCTTTGAGTGTGTTTGTATGATTATTTAGAACTTGTTGGTATGTTTGGTTGAGGTCCCGGGGGCCTCGGATGTAATTCGGACCATGTTCAGCGCATTTCGGAACCTTAATGATTGCTGAAGTTACTGGTTTTTCTACAGGCCAGGTTTGCTTCTATGCGTTCCCAGAGGCTTTCCCGCGTTCGCATAGAGTTTTTAGGGGTTGCTGTAAGTTTATCCTTCACGTTCACGAAGAAGGCCACACGTTCGCAAAGGTTATGAGTATTTGTGCACTATAATCGCGGACAGGGAGACGCCTTCGCGAAGGGAGGCAGGCTGGGGGGACCTCACGCGTTGGTCTACGCATTCGCGAGTTAGGCGTCGTGATTGAGAAGCTTGAGATATTTAGTCATCGCGTTCACTAGTGGGTTCTCGCATCCGCGTTAGAGGAATTTGGGCAGCAGCATTTTTGTGCTTCGCGAACGCGAGGCACTTTCCGCGTTCGCGAAGAAGAAATCGCTGGATAGCAGAACTTAAGTTTGAAAAATGAGGATTCATCTTATATTTCATATTTTGGACATAGAGAGCTCGGTGTGAGGTGATATTTTGAGGGATATTAAGGAAATAATTGGGGTAAGTGATCTAACCCTGATTGGTTAATATTTCACGAATCTACTACTATTTTCATCATCTAATTAGGGATTTGAGTTGGACATTTGGGGGGAAATTGTGAAAACTTCCTAGACTAAATTTTGGGGTTTTGAAAGGCGATTTGATGTCAAACTTGAGTAACTCTTGTATGGTTGGACTCGTTATTGAATTGGTGGTCTAATTTTTTTTTTTTTATTTTAGCCAGATTTTTTTTTCGAGACATGGGCACGAGTTGATTTTTTGAGTTGACTTTTTATTTTTCTGCAAAGATCGTAACTTTATTAATCTAATTAGTTTCCTATAGTTTATATTTACAATATAAAGTTGCTTTTGCTTGATTCAAACCGTTCAGAGTTGGATAATCGGGGGAAAGGCCTACTAGTGGATTGAGTTAGCGTGTTTTTAGGTAAGTGACTTGCCTAACCTTGTGTGGGGGAATTACCCCTTAGGATTTGTGTTGGTTGTGATAATTGTGATATTTGAAAGTCATGTACGCAAGGTGACGAGTGTGTACATAGGCTAAATGTGGAAATTACTGGTTTTAGCTATGTTGATATCCTTTCATGCCTTAATTGAGTTACCTTAACATGTTATATTCATCATTTCTAGTCTATTTTCACATGTCTACTTGGCTTATATCTTACTTTCTAATTTCTCTACATGTTTAGTCAAAGGTTTTGTTTCCTTCATCCTATATTCATTATTTAACTGTTGAGCTCTTTACTAGAAGTTGTTATTCCTGGAATATCTTCTTGTTGTTATTCCTGGAATATCTTCTTGTTGAAATTAATATTAAATTATAAAGGTCTTGATTTGCATTGAGGCAAAGCGTTAAGTTGTGAAATACTATTCTTGTTGAGTTATTCACTACCGGTTATTGTTGTTGAGACTCGTTTGTACATTGTGGTTGAGCCACGGGCTCTTGGTTGTGAAAACACTGTTATTCTTGGTTTCTGTGGCAAGTTATGATATTGGTCACTTGAGGTGCGATTTGTGATGCATTATGATATTGATACGCATGTGGTGGTATAAGGTTTTTGGGTTGAAACGCATACGGTAAGATAAGGTGGGCTTCATACGCGTGGCTAGTAGGGGAACTACTAGAAACCATGTAGAGTGATAAAGGGGGTAAAACGTGGGATGCTATTTCGGGAAAATGATTTTCAAAACTAAATGTAAAGGCTCCCGCGGTGATATAAGGAAAGATTGTGACTTATTCTTGTGATTTGAGACTACGAGGCGATACATCGGTAGTGACTCTTATTGGCATTTCTCCATTTTTGCACTTGTCTTTGGTTGTTGTTTCCTTAGCATATTATTATTTGTTTTCTCCGTGTTGCACTAATTGCTTAGTTCCGTGTAGAAAATCTTGATATGCTATTTGTTGTTTCAATTTCATTATTGTCATTATTACACTACATATCGCTTGTTCAGTCTTTTTATTTATTCCAGTAGGGCCTTGACCTGACTCGGTCACAACTCTATCGAGGTTAGGCATGGAACCTATTGGGTTACCGTTGTGGTGTACTCATGTTACGCTTCTGCACATCTCTTTGTGCAGATCCAGGTACCTCCTAGAAGCCCAGGATTAGCGAGATTTTAGCTGCGCAGACTTCAAGGTATACCTATTGGCGTTCGCAAGCCTCGGAGTCCCCCTCTACCTTGACTATTATATTTTCCTTATCCTCTTATAGATATTGATGTATAGGATCATACACTACTTCTATTTAAAGCAACTGACTTGTATAAGGCGGGTCTCGGGAGTTGTATACACTGCGTCGCAGAGTTTATTTATTATATTTACTGAGTTTTAGACTCTAAATTACTATTTCAGTGATTTCTACATGAATTTTAGCCTTACCTAGTCTTAGACACTAGGTACCATCACACATCCTACTGAGGGGAATTTAGGTCGTGACATGTCATTGTATTTATTGATGACATACAGATCTACTCGCATAGTATGGAGGAGAACTAGCAACATTTGAGGTTAGTGCTTCACACCTTGAGGGAACAGAAGCTTTATGCTAAGTTCTCCAAGTGTAAGTTCTAGTTGGATTCTGTGGATTTCTTGGGGCATGTTGTGTCAGGTGAGGGTATTAAGGTGGATCCCAGGAAGATTGAGAAAGTTCAGGGTTGGCCTCGTCCTACCACATCAACCGAGATAAGGAGTTTCCTAAGGTTAGCAGGTTATTAGCGTCGGTTCATGAAGGGCTTCTCATCTATTGCATCGCCCTTGACTAGATTGACCTAGTAGGGTGCTCCGTCTAGATGGTCCGATGATTTTGAGGCGATCGTTCAGAAACTCAAGACCGCATTGACTACAACACTGGTGTTAGTGTTGCTCTGTAGTTTAGGAATGTAAACCATGTATTGCGACGCTTCGCGCATTGGCTTGGGTTGTGTATTGATGCAACATGGGTGAGTTATTGCATATGCTTCATGTCAGCTAAAGCCCCATGAGAGAATTACCATGTCCATGATTTGGAGTTGGCCGTGATAGTTTACGCTCTCAATAGCTGGAGGCATTATCTCTATGGGGTGTCCTTTGAGGTTTACACCGATCATCGCAGCTCTCATCATTTGTTTATCCATATGGACCATAATTTGAGGCAGCGCAGGTGGATTGAGTTACTGAAAGACTATGATATTACCATCCGATCAAGACGAATGTGGTTTCGGATGCCTTGAGCAGACAGGCAGAGAGTATGGGTAGTTTGGCATTGATTTCGGTAGAGGGGAGACAATTGGCTTTGGACATTTAGTCCTTAGCTAACAGACTTGTGAGGTTGGATATTTCAGAGGCAGTTGGGTTCTTGCATGTGTTGTGGCTCAGTTTTCATTACTTGAGCGGATCAAGGCTCGCCAGTACGATGATCCGCACTTGTTGGTTCTTAGAGAGATGGAACTTCAAGGTGATTCCAAAGAGGTTACTAGCGGTAAGGATGGTGTTCTTGGACTCCAGGGTCGCCTATGTGTTCCTAATGTTGATGGCTTAAGGGAGAAAATTCTAGATGAGGTGCATAATTTTCGGTATTCTATTCATCCAGGTTCTATGAAGATATATCTCGGCCTGAGTCAGCATTATTAGTGGCAGCGGATGAAGAAGGATATAGTTGAGTATGTAGCATGATGTCTAAATTGCCAGCAGGTCGAGTATGAGCACCAGAGGCCATGTAGTCTACTCCATCATATGGTTATACCAGAGTGGAAGTGGGAACACATCACTATGGACTTCGTAGTTGGGTTGCCGCGGACATTGAGGATGTTTGATGTTGTTTGAGTCATTGTCGACATGCCGACCAAGTGGACACACTTTATTCCAGTGGTGACTACTTAGTCTTCAGAGAGGTTGGCTCAAATTTACATTCAAGAGATTGTTAGATTGCATGGTGTGCATGTTTACATCATATCAGATAGAGTCCCTCAGTTCACTTTGCATTTTTGGAGATCAACACAGAGTGAGTTGGGTACCCGAGTAGAGCTCAACAGAGCCTTTCATCCGCAAACCGACGTGCAGTCAGAGTTGTAACGACCCGACCGATCATTTAGAGCTCTAGTGAATCGTTCAGCGGTTTGAAGCCTTGAGTAGCTTCAGTTCAGGTAAAATAACTTGTACGTGTGGTTGGAATCTAATTTGGGAAGCTCGATGTTAATTTGGAAAGAAAATTCTAATTTGGAAGCTTTAAGTATGGAAGAGTTGACTAAGGTTTGACTTTTGAGTAAATGACCTCATAATCGAGATTTGAAGGTTCTAATAAAGTCTTATGATAATTTCATACTTGGGCGTATGTTCGGGTCGAGTATTGGATCCCACGAGAGCATTTTGGCGCTTATTATGGAAAGTTTGAATTTTGAAGGTTTAAGAATTTCTTAAGTTGGGTTTGAGGTGGACTGGTGTTATCGATGTATGTTTGGGATTCTGAGCCTTGGAATAGGTTCGTATTGTGATTTATGACTTGTGCGCAAATTTTGGCGTCATTCTGGAATATTTTGATATCATTTGGACGCGTTCGTTGAAGTTGAAAGTTTGAAAGCTTAACGAAAGATTTCAATCGTCGATTCATAGTTTTGATGTTGTTTGGTGTGATTTGAGGCCTCGAGAAGGTTTATGTCATGTATTGGGACTTGTTGGTGTGATTAGACGGGGTCTCTGGCGCCTCGGGTGTGTTTCAGAAGGTCTACGGGTCATTTTGCCATGTTAAGTTGTTGTATTCTGAGGTCCGGTGCGCCCTTCTTCGCATTATCAAGGGAACGGTCGCGTTCGTGAAGAGAAAAATGGGAGAAAAAGCTCTGTGAGTCGTGTTCGCGGAGGAAGATTGGCATTCGCGAAGAAGAAATCTATGTTGCACAGGGCTGACTTAGGAAGCTTATATATTGCAATCTATAAGGAATTTGGAGATGATCCAAAAAGGAAAGTTGTAGCCCATGGTGTCTAGTTCAGAAAGTCAAACTGTTTGTCATTTGGAGTTTTGTACAAAAGTTATGACCATTATACTAGAGGCTATCTGGAGGAGTTGGGCAGCTTGCTATTCGCGATCGTGATTGGTTTTCCGCGATCGTGAAGGACAATTTTGATCTGAGAAAAGTTGTGCTTCGCGATCACATAGCATTTTTCATGATCGCGAAGAGTTAATACATGGGCAGAAGCTATATTTTGGGGGTTTTGCTCATTTTCACCTCATTCATTTCATGGGAGCCGACTTTGGGGAGATTTTGGAGTGTCATTTTCATCATCAAACTTTAGGTAAGTGATTTCAACACCTTGTGAGATAAATACATGGCTTATAGGTGGATTGAAACATGAATATCTAAGGAAGTTATATGATTTTAAGATAAAACACTAGAAATTCGTATTTTTGGAATTTGACCACGAAATTGGACATGCAATTTGGAAGAAATTATATATTTGAGTTCGTGGTGTTATGGGTAAAGATTATCTTCAAAACAATTCGGAATTAGGGCATGAGAGCCTGAGGGTTGACTTTATTGACTTTTCGAGCGGAGTTGGTAATTGTTATGAGTTGATTTATTATGAGTATAAGAGTGTATTTTCATTGGTTTGCACATTGTTTGACTAGTTTTGGAGCGACGGACATCGTTTTGAGGTGTTATAGTGGTGTTGAAGCCGTTTATGGAACATCGGAGCGAGGTAAGTCTCTTGTCTAACCTTGTGAGGGGGAAACTACCCCTAGGTGATATTTATTGTTATTTGCAACTGGTTGTGGGCGCTATTTACGCACGAGTTGATGAGAGTCCGTACGTAGCTAAAGCATGTTTATGTCTGGGTAGACTTAGGTTCTTACCATGTATATATTTGAATTATTTTAACTTATTTGCTGGCTGAATTAATTGAAGTTATAAATGAAATTGATTTAAAAATAAATATATGTACACTAGGCCAAGCCTTAACACTTTGAGTTGTGGGCTAGTTATTTGAGAAATGGTAAAGATTATATTCATTTTATGTTCATATGATGTATGTAAACACGTGTCTCATAATTCGATAACTTCCTTCATTTTCTTGTGGAGCGAGTCGAATGCCTCGGCAGTATATAGATGCATCTATGGTTCATGCCGCTCAACCCTCAGTTGTGTACACATTATTCTTGATTGGGTTGAATGACCTTGGCAATCGTGTGGTATATCGCTATTAGTCTTAATATTCACGAGATAAACCTTTCACTGATGCCCGACATTTTTTTGGTATTCCTTATTTATCTGATATTGACATTTGGCATTTTTTGAGGTATTAAGGTAGGATACAAGATCGAGAAATTTATGCTTTAAAAGAAATAATTGGAACATTATGAAATTTCAAACTTACTCCATTATTGTCGTGCATTTCATATATGTTATGAATTATCATATTAGTTTATTGGACCTCTAGTAAGTGTCGATGTTGTCCCTCCTTTACTACATCTCCGGGGTTAGGATAGATACTTACTAGGTACGCGTTGATTTACGTACTCGTGTTGCACTTCTGCACTAAATGGTGCAGGATCTGACAGGTTCATTTAGTGATCACCTTGGCGTGTAGGCGCATCCGTTGAGGAGACTTTATTTGAGCTTCAATTCAGGCTACGCAGCGCAATCCACCAAGTCTCCATCGTACTATCTATTTTATCCTATCTTATTTACATTCTGGACAGATGTATTATTATTATTGTACTCTTTAGAAAAATTCTCATGTACTTGTGACACCGGGTTTGGGGGGTTCATACGGGTTGTTTGCTATTGTAGTTGTGAAAATAATATCATTTACCCTCTAAATTCTATTTTAAATGATTTAATTAAGGATTAATTAAGCTGATCATTCATTGTTGGCTTGCCCGATGGCGGTGTTAGGCATCATCACGACCTTTAGTGGATTTGGGCCATGACAACTTGGTATCACAATGTTAGGTTCACTTAGGTCTCATATGTCATGAGCAAGTATAATAGAGTCTTGCTGATCGGTACAGAGACGTCCGTACTTATCTTCGAGAGGCTACAAGGCTGGTAGGAGCACTTCCCTTCTTGATTTCCTCATCATGCGATTTGCTACCATTAAGGCTCGTGCCTTTATTTCCTTCCTACTCAATCTTATGCGACGTGAAGCGCTTGTTATTTATTGGAGCGTCGAGTATAATGTGGTGGTACTACAGACGTGGTGCAGGATGTTTTACCCTGCGTATTCGAGCAAGTTATTATCGTCTTCCTGTGGAAGGGTATTCTGTCATCTCATCCCAGTATCAGTATCGCTTATGGTTTTTGAGGTTGAGCACTAATTGTTATAACAATGTGTGCAATGCTATCGCACAGTGTTGGTGTAATGGTAGGGAGCTTATTTATGGATCGCGGCAATGAATGAATCGAAATGAGGATTTATCATTTCACGGATTAGAGGTTCGACATTTCATTCCAGCAAAAGAAAGGCAATAGGACTATAGATGTCCGAGTTTGGTTGATGAAATAACGATACTTGATATTTTCAAGCGTGGCAAAACTTTTCATCTGCGATGTGGTGTCATCGTCCTTATTTGAATGTATTAAGGTTCGACGTTGTTATGGTCTTCTTTGATTTTCCCTCAGGGCAAGGTGTTGTAAAATAGTGCCTGAGAAGCTGTAGTTAGAGATGGTGGTGTGTAGCGGTTTCAGAATCGAATCGGTGTTTCTAATGCTAATGGCTCGAGAGAGATGATCTTCGAAGGGGCTTAGAGTTGGTAGCAAACTATTTGTTCAGGTGTTGCAGCAAGGGATTTCATTTGAGGCAACATTTGGGAAGCAAAGTATGAGGAAGGAAATAGCGGGAGGTGTCTCGCAGTGGTTGAATTACTAGTAGGCCAAGTATGAAAAGCATAGGTCGAGAAGTCACTTAAAGGAGATGGTTTAACCGAAGTGAGAATAGCGGACTAACATATGAATTATGTGGTTGGATAGTCACGTGCCTTGAGAAACGTTTAGAGCGATTTGGAGAATCATGGTGGAAAGTGACTAGGTCTATGGATTGTATTTAGGATGGAGACTATTGCACTGAGGAAGATTGAATATGGCATAAATGAGGTGGCATGGTATGAAGAGGCGTGTAAAAGGTTGATTTTCGTTATGGGATATGACGTGACTTCGAGTTTGGAATGTGTTGTCGAGCTTTCAATTGATGTCAATAGGAAATGAATGGGCTTCTACATATGGTGGACGAGTTTGGGCCCAGGAGGGTAACTTATTTCGTTGTAGTTGCACCCAGTGCAGCGTTGTTGGAACATATCAGCATGGAATTTCCACAGGTGGATTATCTCCTGTGAGAAGGTTAGCAGTTGTGTGATGTTAATGAAGCTTCTACGAAGAATTTTACTTGCTACCTGGTAAGAGGTCGAATATGTGATTGTTGTTGATGATTTATAATGTTCATGAAATGTTTAACAAAAAACGATATCGTGAAATTTGGCGGGTTAACGGTGCGAGATCATGGTAATTGAGGAGGATAAGTCGTTGTGGGCTCTACATTATGTGATGGTAGCTTAAAGCTAAGTGGGGGAGCCTACCGTCTATGATTGGATCATGTGGGTGTCTACTTGTGTGGTTTCTGGTTTTCGGTGTATTGGTGGGTTATTATGATTAAGGAAAGAAAACATCAGGGGTAATTCGAACAAAGGATTTGATGAATGTGTGTTATATTTTGCCTTATCTTTTTATGTGATAGCAGCGCGTTGGGATTTGATTATATTCGGGACCAGGTTATAATGGGTGACTCTCGACAACGGTCCTAGTGGATTCAAGAATTAAAGTGTAGTTCCTAAGGATTTTGGGTCCATTATGTTGTTAAGGATTGAATTTTTGCAGTGGATTACGAACGGGACTTGGAATGTTCTATGTTATCATCGGGTGCACGATGCAGTATTGGAGAAAGGAAGAAATAGCTTCAGATGCGCGGAAGGTCTTGCAGAATGGTTGCACCAGTTGGAGATGCTATTGGGTGCGTAAGGAGGTATGAGATAATTCATGGGCATTGAGACAAGTGGGTCTCATGAAGTGGGTCACTCGGGTGGAGTATTATTTTGTTTTGTTATGATTCCTGAATGGAGCTACTATTATTTCTAAGGCAAGTCAAGAGTGAACTGGAAGAAGTTTGCTCGGTTAGTAATGGTTGAATCAGCATAATTGTGTCAATGATCATTTCTTCGGCGTGTGAAGTTATACATGTGATTTGTAGTGGTAGGTGCAGGCTCCCCAGCCACCATAACTTGATTTATCTGGGAGGCATTTTAGTCAAATGGACTCCTGGTGTAAATAGATTTTGGAAGAGTCCTGGAGGTTTAGATCACGACTTGAGGTTTGTATTTTCTGCGATTTAGGAATTCAATTTCTTGTTGCATTGGTTCTTTTGAAATGAGCTAACTGAAAGACTTTCTAGCCAATGAAGTTTTTATTCTACTAGTAGTTCAGGAGTTATGATGAATTATGGTATTCTCGCATAATAGCATGATAAGGGCAGTGATCGGCATGGGAATATAAAGTGGAGGATAAAGGTTGCGCTTCGGTGTTAAGAAGAATGTCACGAGCTCGGATGAGCAGGGAAGAATTTAGATGTTTAGAGTCAGATGGCATTTTCTTTAGTGTCACCTGAGAAGGGTGTCCTGTATAAGAGGCCTTGTGTATTGATTTGAGGATTCTCGAGTTGCTTTAAAAAATTTGTAGGGTTCGTGGTATAGAGGTGCGGACCTTGCTACCTGGTACGGACGGTCGTGGGAGCGTATTCCACAGAGGAATGTATAAGTGTTTCATGTTATTCACTTGACTGTTAAGGATTGAAACCAAGCATGGAGATTTTGGTATTATCGTTAATATGAGGGTTTATTCCTGGAAGGCGCTATATTCCCTTGGTTGTGTACTTTGGGACTGCTGCTCGTGTGTGTCATGAATGGGACCATTATGGATCCTTAGTAAGTTGTTGGCTCAATATGGTATGATCAGGAATGGCTTGAGGTCCGTTGTTTAGTGTAAGGCGAATGTGTGCTCTATATCAGTTCGGTTGTGTTCATTTAGCATAGCGTTGCTTATGGAGGGTCGTCAAACGTTGAATGTTATTTCTGTTGTCATCTATTCCATGTAATCCTCTATTGTGCCATTAGGGTTGTGAGACGACTTGATTATTCGCACGTGTGTTGTGGTCCCGTGTAGCTCGTGGTGTTATATGAGCGTGAAGGCTCTCGATATACTGGTCATTTATCGCAACTTAGTTGTTCTTGAGTTTTGTATCGAATTGCGCTATCCGTCTCCCCAGGATTTGTATCATGCACTCGGCGTTCTTGTGGTCGATATTCGGGCATTTCGTAAGTATAAGCGTTATGACTAGATGTGTGTTTTTCTTCTTGATTATTATGTGTGGATCTGGTGGCGCGCTACCACGGGTATATTGTTTGGATCGGGTGGCATGCCACCATGGGCATGTTACCCAGATTAGGTTGCATGCCGCAACAGTGTCATATTGGATCGGGTTACACACCGCAACAATGTCATATTGGATCGGGTTCCACGTCGCAACGGTTCTTATGTATTATTTTTTCTCATTCTCTAAGAAGGGTCATAGCATCTGTCCGACCGCCTTATTCATTATGCATGCTAGGTAGTTCTTTTTCAAAAATTCATTTTCCTTATATATCATATTCGAGCTTGTGGATTGTTAGTGCATTGTTGGTGAAATATGAGATTCTTGGTTGGTGTTTGAGATGGCTTAGCTTGTTGCCTGAGCAGTTTGTACTGGGTGAAATGATGTTATTGGACCTAGGATTAGTGCGATAGGAGTTATGTAGGGTATATATAAGTGCAAATACCGTTATTCAGTTCAAAATGAGGTAATGATTCTTGTCTGGAGGAGAGACTCCATGATTTATTAATTTGGCAGGTGGTTATGAGTCCTACACATCTCTTTCGTCGTGGAAGTACCGCGAGAATTGGAACAGGTCTTATATGTGTTATGGGGTGTATTGCGGGCATCAGATTCATGAAATTATAGCTATTGTGGTCGGAGGATGTTATTACAGGTAACCGACTTATGTGGTGCATGGTGTGATTTCAGCATAGGTGCATGATCATGTTTGGTATAGTGTATGGTGATTGGTACAGTGTTCGAATGTTAGCGGCAGGTTCTTATCGACTAAATAAAAGGGAGAATCTTCGGTCTGGCTCGAGCTAACATGCTCACCTGCGTTGTAATGGCACGGGCAGGTGCACAGGGTATTATTTAATGATTTCGGACAACTCCGGAGCAGTTCTTGGCCCGTATGAGGACGAACAGATGTTTAAGCGGGGGGGGGGGGGGGGGGGGGGGGGTGTAACGACCGTACAAGTTTTTTTTAGCTCTAGCGCATCGTTCGACTGTTTGAAGCCTTGAGTAACTTCAGTTTAGGTATTATGACTTGCACGCGTGATCGGAATCGAGATTCGGGAAGTTTGGTGTTAATTTGGAAAGAAAATTCTAATGTCGAAAGCTTTAATTTGGAAGAGTTGACTAAAATTTGACTTTTGAGTAAACGACCTCGAAATCGTGATTTGAAGGTTCCAACAGGTTCTTATGATGATTTCGGACGTGGGCGTATGTTCAGGTCGAGTATTGGATCACCCGGGAGCATTTTGGCACTTATTAGGAAACTTGGCATTATGAAGGTTTAAAAATTTCTTAAGTTTGGTTTGAGGTGGACTTTGGTGTTATCGATGTCCGTTTGCGATTCAGAGCCTTGGAATAGGTTTGTATTGTGATTTATGACTTGTGTGCAAAGTCCAGCATCATTCCGGAATGTTTTGATATGATTTGACATGCTCATCGAAGTTTGAAAGTTTACTGAAAGATTTTAATAATAGATTCGTAATTTTGATGCTATTTGGTGTGATCTGAGCCTCGAGAAGGTTCGTGTCATCTAATGGGACTTGTTGGTGTGATTGGACGGGGTCCCGAGGGCCTCGGGTGTGTTTCGGGGGGTCTACAGGCCATTTCGCCATGTTGAGCTGCAGTTTTCTGAGGTCTGGTGCGCCCTTCTTCACGTTAGCAAGGAAGAAGTCGCGTTTGCGAAGAGAATTGGGAGAAAAAGCTCTGTGAATCATGTTCGCGGAGGAAGATTCGCATATAAGGAATTTGGAGATGATCCAAACCAAAAGTTGTAGCCCTTGGTGTCTAGTTTTCAGAAAGGCAACCCATTTGTCAATTGGAATTTTGTACAAAATGTTATGACCATTATACTAGAGGGTATCTGGAGGAGTTTCTGACTCTTCGCGATCGTGATTGGTTTTCTACAATCGCGAAGGGAAATGTTTAGCTGAGAAAAGTTGTGCTTCGCGATCGCGAAGGGTTAATACCTGGGCAGAAGCTATATTTTGGGGGTTTTGCTCATTTACACCTCTTTCCTTCCATGGGAGCCGACTTTGGGGCGATTTTGGAGTACCATTTTCATCATCAAAGTTTAGGTAAGTGATTTCTAAACCTTGTGAGTTAAATACATGGTTTATATGTAGATTAAAACATGAATATTTGTGAAAATAATTGGATTTTAAGAGAAAACCCTAATATTGGTATTTTCTGAATTTGACCACAAAATTGGACATGGAATTTGGAATAAATTATCTATTTGAGTTTTTGGTGTTATGGGTAAAGTTTATCTTTAAAATCTTTCAAAATTCGGGCACGTGGGCCCGAAGGTTGACTTATTGATTCTTCGAGTGAAATTGACTATTGTTATGAATTGATTTATTATGAGTATTATAGTGTATTTTCATTGGTTTGCACATTGTTTGACTAATTTTTGAGCGATGAGCATCGGTTTGAGGTGTTAGAATGGCGTTGAATTTGGTTATGGAACTTCGGAGAGAGGTAAGTCCCCTATCTAACCTTGTGAGGGGAAAACTACCCTAGGTGATACTTATTATTATGTGCAACTAGTTGTGGGTGCTACGTACGCACGAGGTGACGAGAGTCCATACATAGCTAAAGCATGTTTATGCCCGGGTAGACTTAGGATCTTACCATGTAATATTTGAACGTATTTGCTGGCTTAATTAATTGAAGTTATAAATGAAATTGATTTAGAAATATTAATGTACACTAGGCCGATCCATAACACTTTGAGCTGTGGGCGAGTTATTTGAGAAATAGTAAAGATTGTAATCATTTTATGCCCATGTGTTGTATGTAAATACATGTCTCGTGATTTGGTAAATTCCTTCCCTTTCTTGTGGAGAGGGTCGAACGCCTTGACAGTATATAGATGCATCTATGGTTTGTGTCGCTTGACCCTCGGCAGTGTGCACATTATTCTGGATCGAGCTTAACGACCTCGGCAGTGTACACATTATTCTGGATCTAGTTGAACGACCTCGCCAGAATCATGCATTACATCGCCTTTAGTCCGAATATTCACAAGATAAAGCTTTCACTGATTCCCGGAATTTTTATGGTATTCCTTTTTTTTTTATATTGACATTTGGCATTTTCTCAGATATTAAGGTAGGATACAAGATCAAGAAATTAATGCTTTAAAAGAAAAAATTTGGACATTATGAAATTTCAAACTTACTCCATTATTTTTGTGCACTTCATATCTGTTATGAATCATCATATTATTTTATTGGACCTCTAGCAAGTGTCCATGTTGACCCCTCGTCACTACTTCATCGGGGTTAGGCTAGATACTTACTGGGTACGTGTTGATTTACGTACTCATGTTGCACTTCTGCACTAAATGGTGCATGATCTAATAGGTTCATTGGGTGATCACCATGGCACGTAGGCGCATCCGTTGAGGAAACTTTATGTGAGTTGCAACTCAGGCTACGTATCGCAGTCAATCGAGTCTCCATCGTAAATCTATTTTATAATGTCTTATTAACATTCTAGACAGATGTACTATTATTATTGTACTCTTTAGAAAAATTGCTCATGTACTTGTGACACCGGGTTTTGGGACTTCCTACAGGTTGTTCGTTATTGTAGTTGTGAAAATTTTATCATTTAACTTGTAAATTATATTTCAAATTATTTAATTAAGGAAAATTATGATTTCAAAATACTAAAATGACTAATTAAGCCGATCATTCACAGTTGGCTTGCCTAGCAGAGGTGTTAGGAACCATCATAACATTTAGTGGATTTGGGTCATCACAAGAGTGGAGAGTTCGAATTCTAGAAGATATGCTTAGAGCATGTGGAATTAACCTCAAAGGTTAGAAGGATATATTCTTTCTCTTGGCCGAGTTTGGTTACAACAATAGTTTTTAGTCCAGCATCAAAGATGGCTTCATTTGTAGATTTATATGGTCGGCGATGTCGTTCGCTTGTCGGATGGTTTGAGCCCGGAGAGGCTAAGTTATACGGCACTGATTGAGTGTGGGATGCCTTGGAGAAGGTATAGTTGATTCAGGAGCGGCTCCACACAGCACTGTCCAGACATAAGAGCTTTGCGGATCAGAAGGCGCGTGATTTTAATTTATGGTAGGCGAGAAGGTTCTCTTGAAAGTCTCACCGATGAAGGGCTTCATGAGGTTCGAGAAGAATGGAAAGTTGAGCCCAAGGACTATTGGCCTATTTGAGGGGCTGAGACTGAGGGGGGCATGAGGAGCAGATATCCCCACTTATTCAGCATTCCACGTATGATTCTAGACTCGTTAGAGGACGAACGTTTGTTTAAGAGGTGGAGAATGTAATGATCTGAACGGTCATTTTGCTTTCTATATCCACGTTCCCCTAATTAAGACTCCCCTTATGTGCTATTACTGTTTTATGACTTGTGGGGATGTTTGGTTTAGGTTATGAAGGGTTCGGGTTGAAATCAAAATACTTAGTTCCTTAATAGTTGCCTAAAGTGGCCAAGTTTGACATGAGTCAACATTTTGAGTAAACCACCTTGGAACTAAGATTTGAAGGTTCCAATAAGTTCGTATGATGATTTTTGACTTAGGTGTGTGGTTGGATCGGGTTTTGGGTAATCCGGGTGCATTTTTGCACTTAATGTGGAAAGTTGGTTTATTGAAGATGTTCTAGTTCTTTAAATTTGGTTTGGAGTAGTCTTTGGTGTTATTGAGGTCCGTTTGGGATTCTAAGCCTGTGAATAGGTCGGTATGATGATTTATGACTTGTACGCGATTTTTGGTATCATTCTGAGTAGTTTAAGCATAATTCGGACTCGTTCGGCGAAGTTTGAATGTTTAAAAGGTTAACGAAAGATTTTGATTGTCGATTTGTAGTTTTGATGCTCTTTGACGAGGTTTGAGGCCTCGACTTAGTTCGTATCATGTTGCTAGATGGGTTGGTGTAATTGGATGGGGTCCTAGTGGGGCCTAGGGTGAGAATCGGGTTGGAAACAAACTTAGTTTTGGACTTGAGGACTGCCGGTGGCTTCAGATCTGGTACAATCGGAACTGCGAGGAAAATCACGTAGAAGCTGCCCTATGGTCGCAGAAGCAGACTTTGGCTAGAGCTGGGTGGTAGGTGTGAGATTTGTTCTGCATCTGTGGCAGAAGTAGAGGGAATCCGCAGAAGCGGACCCGTAGAAGCGTGTCCCCGTCCATAGAAGCAAGGAGGCTAGAGGTTGTGGGGGATCGCATATGCAGCTTTATGACCACACATGCGGTTCCGCGGATGCGGTTAAGTGACCGCAGGTGTGGAATAGCTAGGCAGTGAGTGTATTTAATCTAGGACTTAGGAAATTTCCACACACTTTCACTTGGTCTTGGGCTATTTTGAGAGCACTTTCGGAGGGATTCTCATCAATAACGCAAGGTAAGTGAACTCCCCCCATTTTAAAGTTAAATATGCGGATTATAGGTAGATTAAACATGAAAAATTAGTGAAACTTAACGAATTTTCTGAAGAACCTAGGGTGTAAGTATAATTGATATATGGTAATGGATTTGGTTGATGAAATTGGAATAAATTATATATTTGAGTTCGAGAGGTCATGGGTAACATTTATATCCGAGAATTTCCGGAATCCGGGCAAGTGTGCCTGGGGTGAATTTTAGGAATCTTTCAAATTGGGTTGGGTAACTACTATAATAGCTAAATTGAACTTTTGAGCATATTTTTATTAGTTTATATGACTTTTGATTAGTTCTGGAGTCCTCGGTGTCGTTCTAGGAGTTCTAGTAGGGTTGAAGAGCTGGATTAAGGACTCTAAACTGAGGCAAGTCTCTTGCCTAACCTTGTCGGAGGGAATTTATTCCCGTAGATGTTATAACTGTTTTGTGCTACTTGTTGTGGGGAGATGGGTACGCACGAAGTGACGAGAGTCCGTACGTAGCTATATTCATGATATGTTCGGGTAGATTTAAAATTGCATCATGCTTTTAATTGTGATATTTTATGCCTATCATCTGTATTAATTGTCTTGATTAGGACTAAGACTGAGAATTTTAATTGGAGACATCGACTTAATTGTTCGGGTAGATTTGAATTTATATTTATATGTATATTTTTAGCTATATATATATATTTATATCTATATGATCCACCAATAGATTTTTTTTCTATATTAGCTAGAAATATGGAGGTAAGAAATTAACTAAAAATTATAATAGAAAACAAAATATAGAAAGACGTAGATTGAGATAACCTGTGACTATTTATACTTTGGAGTAAGTTAAAATAAAATTAAAATTTACTTAAGATATTAAAAATTTATTAAGTTTAAAAATTAAATAAATACAAGCGGAAAAATAAGATCTTACATAAAGTATATAAATTATTTATAAGGTAAGAAAAAACTTAAATAGTCAATAAAAATTATTTTAATAACAACAATAATAATGTCATATTAATATTGATAAATCGGTCAAACGAATATTTTATAGGTAAATATTACTACAACAGTTAGATATAATGGGTTCAAACAATTAAGAAAATATTTTTTTGTCATTAATATTTGAATTAAGTGCAATTCGTTTAAGTTTGAAAGGAACATAATTTTTTTAAAGTGCAGTCAAATTTAGAAAATAAAATAATAAAACTTATCTGAATTTGAGAAATTTTTTAAATTTTTATCTATATTATATTAGAATGTGTGTGGTAGAAACAGATATTAAATAGATACTAGGTATTGAATAATATAATATCAAAAGTAAAAAATAAATAGAGATTTTTTTAAAGATTTTTCATCATTGAAAAAAAATGGTAAAGCTTATTTAAATTTAAGATAAGAATATTTTTTATATTATGATAAGAAAAGTCATAATATGAATATGTCCACGTAACTCAAGTCTAATGATAAAATCAAAAATTAAAAATTATTGAATAATAGAAACAAATTAGAGATAATGTGAGGATATTTATAAATCATAAGTTTAGAAAATAAATTAAATTAAATATAAAAACTTAAAATTAGAAAGGAAAAGGCTAATTGAATTTGAAATTAGAAAATTAAAAATTAATGATAACGGGCCTTGGTTGATTAGAGGGATTATAGTGACATTATAGGATCAAATAAAAAATACGGGGGGAGACCTATTAATAATAAATGGGCAGACTTACTTCTATCAAAAATGAATAATTGTAATCTTATGGACTTGGGCTATAAAGGGTGTAAATACACTTGGTCCAATCATAGACATAGGAATAAAGGTTTAATTATGGAAAGATTGGACAAAGCCCTAGGAAATGAAAAATGGTGTGATCTATTTCCAAACTATTCTATAATTCACCTACCTAAAACTTACTCGGACCACAATCCCATATTAATAGAGCTTATCCCTAGAAATAAGCATAATCATGTGCAACATTTCCGCTTGGAAACCTTTTGGTGCAGGCACCTAGAGTTCCAAAATCTTGTTAAATCAAATTGGCTTGGAAACGACTACTTTAGGGCCAGTAGCTCATTCATTACCAGTGTGAAATCCTGAAAATATAGGACTTTTGGAGACATAATGGGAAAAAACTAATTGCAAGACTCCAAGGTATCTAAAATTTTAGGAACTATACTAGTAGCACTTTCCTACAAAACCTAGAATGTACTCTTCAAAAGGATTATAATGACATTCTTAGGATAGAAGACGACTATTGAAAACTGAGGTCTAGAATATCGTGATTAAATGATGGGGACGCAAATACAAAAAAGTTTCATATATCTGCCTCAAATAGAAGAAGAAATAAAACTCCTTACTTTAAAGATGAGGCGGGAAATTGGATCAATGACCATCAATTACTCATGTCTCATGTTTCAGACTACTATATAAATATTTTTACAACTTCTCACACATGCACTAATTGGAACGACTTGGGATTAACATTTTCTAGCCACAACAAAATTGACCTAAGCTCCCTAGATAACCCACTGTTAGATAATCAATTCAAGAAGCCTATATTCTCATTTAAGCCTTTCAAAGCCCCGGGGCGAGATGGCCTTTACCCTTTTTCTACCAGAAATACTGGAACATTATAGGCCAATCAGTTACAAAGGATTGCCATGATATTTTCAGTAAACAGAAAATTCCTAAGGAAATCAATAAAACATACATTTTCTTAATTCCTAAAGTGCCAAATGCTAGTAACATTAAAAACTTTATTATTGGCCTCTGCAATACTATCTACAAGATTATTACCAAAATTCTTGCAAATCGTCTAAAACCTTTCCTAGATAAAATCATAAGCCCCTACCTATGATGACCCAAAAAGGGGTCATCTTGTGTGCATCTAATTTGGACTGTATTCCGATGCCCGAAATCCTCCATTAATCTCACCTCGATGTGCGTGCGAAGCCCGGGCGCGGAGCCGGGAAGCCTTTATGTGAAACCTTGATTTAAGAGTTAAATTTTGGTAATTAATTGAATAAAGTCGACTTTGGTCAACATTTCTGGTAAACAGACCCGGATCCGTGATCCGATGATCCCGGAGGGTCCGTAAGAAAATATGGGACTTGGGCGTATGACCGAAATCGAATTCCGACGACCCAAGTCCGAGAAATGAATTTTTGAAGAAAATTGTTTTATGAAAATATCGAAGGCTTATGAAAATGAACCTTGATGTGAAACCCGTGCTGCCGGGCCCGTATTATGATTTCGGAGCCCCGAGCAGGTTCAATAAGTGTTATTCAAGCTATCTGTGAAATTTGGTAAGAAACGGACTTAATTTGATTGGTTTCGAATCAAAATGAGGAAAATTGGAGTTAATGAAGTTTTGAGGTTTTTTAAAAATTTGAAATTTGGCTTGAAAGGTGATTTTATGTTCCCGAGGTTCGATTGAAATTCCGAGACCGGAAATAGTTGCGTTGTGTCATTTATAACTTGTTTGAAAAATTTGAAGTCATTCCGAGTAGTTTAGGCCTGTTCGGCACGTTGAAGTGAATTCTAGAATTTCAAAGTTCTTAAGTTTGATTGATTTGCTTTTTGGGGTTTGATTCGAGTTCCATTGTTGTTTTTCAATTTCCGGAAGTTCGAGCGAGCCCGTATCAGGAATACAGACTTGCCGGTGCTTTTGGACGGGGTCCCGAGGGGCTCGGGCGTGTTTTAGACCCTCGGGAGCTAAGTTGGAAAACCAGAAATTTATGCTATCTGGTTTCCTTCTCTGCGATCGCAGAAGGTGGGTTGCGATCGCGGAGGAGGATTTTTGCTGGGCTGTTGATTGCTCTATGCGATCGCAGCTTCCCCTTTGCGATCGCAGAGGTCTGGGTTCCACACCTTCGCGATCGCAGCCCGTTTCTTGCGATCGCATTGAGTCGCGTCTGGGCCGGGTGAGTTTGTTCTTCGCGATCGCAAGACCCCATGCCGCGATCGCAGAGGTCTTGCCAGTTATGCTTCGCAATCGCAGGACCTCTGTCGCGATCGCAGAGGTCTGTCCAGTTGGCCTTCGCGATCGCAGGCCCCTTGTCGCGATCGAAGTAAAGGTTTTCCTGGGCAGTACTTAAATGTCCAATTACGGGATTCTTCTTCATTATTCAATACCCAACCTCCATTAGAGCTCCTCCAAGCTAGGGAAAAGACTGCCCAAGTTCAAACTCATCAAGGTAAGTGATTTCTAGTCCGTTTTCATGACTTTTAACATCAAATTCAAATAAAATCCTCTTCTAATTATCTTAAAATTCATAGGTTTTGGGAAAATAGTGAAACTTCATTTTTAGCCATAAATTCCTAAATGAATTATGTAATAACGATCCTTAGGCTTCGAGTAATTCCTTACTTCGAAAATTTCCGGAAATTGACCATGAGAGGTCGGGGTTGGAAATTGAGAATTCTTCAAGAATAGCGATTTTATTGAATAACTAGGATAAGTTATCACATTGTACATGCATTGATGTTGTTGTATACCTTTTGACTAGTTGCGAGTCCTCGGGTATAGAGTTCAGAGTTTCGGCCGCAATTGTGGTCCGAGGGGTAGATTCGACACGAGGTGAGTCTCCTTTCTAACCTTGTAAGAGGGAATTGTCCCCATAGGTGATGTATATGCTATGTGTAACTTGTTTGGGGGCTACGTACGCGCCAAGTGACGAGAGTCCGTACGTAGCGGCTATTATTGTTATGTCCGGGTAGTTAGGCCCACATCATGCCTGGTATGTTTTTCTTGCATGCCCTAGATATGTTTCTTTTTGTTGAAATGCTCATACGATTTATTGTAATGCTATATTTACTACGAAATTATGTTTTGCAACGTGTTGTTCTTCTGAGGTTCAATGAAATGAAATTATGAAATATATGGGAGCGGGCCGTACGCCACGGCGGAAATGAAATGATATTATGAAATATATGGGAGCGGGTCGTACGCCACAGCTGAAATGAAATGAAATAATGAAATATATGGGAGCGGTCCGTACGCCACGGCGTAAATGAAATGAAATTATGAAATATATAGGAGCGGACTGTACGCCATGGCGGAAATGAAATGAAATTATGAAATATATAGGAGCGGACCGTACGCCACGGCGGAAATGAAATGAAATTATGAAATATATGGGAGCGGGTCGGACGCCACGGCGGAAATGAACTGAAATTATGAAATATATGGGAGCGGGCCGTACGCCACGGCGGAAATGAAATGAAATTATGAAATATATGGGAGCGGGTCGGACGCCACGGCGGAAATGAACTGAAATTATGAAATATATGGGAGCGGGCCGTACGCCACGACGGAATTGAAAAGAAAGTGTGAAACATATGGGATCGGGCCGAACGCCACGGCGAGTGTAGAAAAGTACCTTATGGGAGAGGGTCGTACGCCACGGCGGATCTAAGAATTGGTGATTATTGTTTCACTCGGTGGTCTTACTTTTGAAAGTGCTTTATTGTTTAAGTTCAGTAACTGTTTGGATTTTTCTGTTCTCAGTACGTGTACTTGTTGCTTATTTTTCCCTGACATGCCTACCATATTTCATCATATTTTAT